>BQNB010165553.1:0-14208 GCA_026074375.1 Tanacetum coccineum | reverse complement strand
TTAGTCACATAAACAGATGAAGAGATCTTCTGTGTTTGAGATTCATTGGAATGGTGAAAGCTTCGATTGTGGTTGTTCATCATAAATGATAAAAGGATTAATTTGGATTGAAGGGAGATCGAAAGGTAAATAAGGGATGAAGATGAAGGGTGAAAACGGATTAGGGATCTTGGAGATGGGTGGCCGCCATTTAGTCATTAAAAACACAAATACCTTTCACTTTCTTTATAAAGCATTTAGCCAATCTATTTTTAGAAGTCTTAAAAATTAAGTAAAAAAGATTACTTTATTGTAAAAGATGTAAAACCATTAGAAAATATTCATCATACACATTTAAAAGCCTTTAAAATCATTTAATAGCCAAAACTTGTAACACCCCAAAACATGTAACAACCAATTAAATGGTAAAGTTGTAACGGCCCATATACGTTTTTAAAAATAGTCAACTTGTAATTGCTAACATTGATATTGTCATCAATTCAGTCAAATTGTAACTGTTGCATTCATGCGGTCCATTTGTAACGGTCCATTAAACACCATTTAAGTATAAACCACCAACTCAAATACGAGTATAAAAACCTAACACACTAACAAAATTCATTACACCATTTTCATCTCTCTATTTTATCTCTCTTAAAAACACAAACACCTTTCTCTTTCTTTCTTAAACCACCAAATTCCGCCGTCTCACATATCAGATTTTGTCGCCACTACCGTTTAGTTCTGCCGCCACCTTTGCCAACATCATGTGTTGTCAGCCGCTACCGTCGCCATTGTCTCCGCCGTTTGCCAAGCTAATGATCATGGCTTTGGAGGAATACGGATACCAAAGCAGAAGTGGAATACGAGTACCAAAGAAATGGAGGTCTTCTTATTCCGGTGACGTCATTTTTTATTAAAAAAGGTGATGAAGGTTTTGGAGATGAATGAAGAGGGTTTAAGATGTTTGATTTGGATGATTTTGTTAAAATGTTTGACATCATGGTTAATTGTTGCAAGGATGATTTTAAGAAATGTTAAGGGCTTACATCGTTGATGTCAAATGCTAAGGTTTGATCGATTTTGATTTTTTTAAGGATAGAGTCTTATGAATTAATTATTGATCTACAAAGCATCCGTGATCCTGAATCTATTAACTTTTGATGAAGTGACCGAGATTTTTAGTTAGTTTTTTTTCATCATGTTATGTTAGTGATTTGGTGATTGTAGTTTTGAATTGATGATCGATGATGATGATGATAACCCGTTTGGGGTTTTATTTTGTCGAATTGTTAGAATTTTAATATTTGATTTGTGATTATTAGGGTGTTTGGAATTATAACAACCCGTAATTTTCTAGTATTTCATCAATGTAATATCTACTTACTATGTTAAGTACTTTTTCACGGGAATAAAATTTTGTTTCATTTCATTTCATTACGTAACATAATTTACATTTCTAAAGTAAACGAGTTCACGCAACGACCTATGCCTATTCTATCTATGTTTACATCAAGTAAATGTCCTAATATGTCAAGTCAACAATCTAATATCCATTTTATCATATACGTTATTCATTTAACAAAGTTTTCACGACGATAATACCAAATGAGCTTAAACCGTTAACATTTATGCCTAAACCCTAATTTTGGGTAATGTAACTATCCAAGATGAATGTACAAGTAATCAAAGCTCATATACAAGTGATATAACATCTCATTTGAATATACATTCCTTTCAAAACAAGGTACAAGTCGTTTAAAGCATAATGTATAAGTCATTAATGCACAATATCCAAAATAGCCATTTTACCTCTGTTTTTCTAAGTAAACTTGTACAATCTATTAAGTACAAGTTACAAGCACTCAATACACTTCATTTACATTCCATTATCTTTCTCATTTCATAAGATTTCATGAAATGAAACCTAGAAACCCTAAACCGAGCTAGTTTCTAAACCAAGACCCGTTTCTCAATTTTTATCCATTTTAAAAGTTAATCTTGCAAACAAGCACCTTGGTGATCATGCTACTTCTCTTCTAAGCAGCTTACCAAGCTACTTCAACCATTTCTTGGCTAGCAAATTAGCCATATGGATGAGCATTTCGACCCGAATCCCGAAACCGAACCGGAACCGTACCGAAACCGTACCGGAACTGTACCGATTCCCGGTATACGGTACGGTACCGGGACTACAAATAAGGTGAAAAAAAATCAGGACAACTAATTCGGTACGGGACCGGTACCAAATCGGGAAATTCCCAGAAAAAACAGGAAAAACCCGATTTCCCGGTACCGGTACCGATACCGGTACCGGTACCGGTATCCGAATCCCTTTTGGTACGGTACCGGTAAGACTAATTTATGCTCGGGAAAAAATCGGTACCACTAATTCGGTACGGGACCGGTACCGTGCTCATCCCTTGTTGCTTAATCTCACCCCCGACCACCTCACCTCCATAAACACCCTCCAACTCGTCCTAGCTACTATCATAGCCCACCATACTCACCCTTATAGCTCCCCTAAGTCAGCCCCTCCATAAATGAGACACCTTGCACACCTTTCCTTGGCCTCCAAGTCCAAACGAGCCTATAAAAGGACTCGCACCCCTCCTTATTTAATCACACCTTCACATCTTCTTTCTAAACCATCAATGGTGATCCAAGTCTAATCAAGAGAAGTTCTAAGAGTCCCAAGAGCAGAAACAAAGTAAAGAAGCCAAGTCTTGAAGCCATGGAAGGTCGTTACTAGGCGCAGGTATGCAAAAACTACCCATTCGACCCATTTTCGAATCCACAAGCTCAAATCAGGTTCTATAAGCTCCCATTCTATTCTATAACTCTTATAATGTTCGTATGATCCTAAATATACTCTTGTTACAAGCTTTTAACTTAAAAATCATTTGTTCTTGACTTTTAATCCAAAACGAACTCACGAAACCCTAATTTCGTATTTTTCTTAAATCTATAAGCTAAAATGGTAAACAATATACTTGTGTTCACTCTTTATTTCTTTTAAACTTATGGATTCACTAAACGTTTTTCCCGTTGACTTTTAGCATGTTTTATCTCAGGTATCAGGGCTGATGGCTTGGAGTGGCGGAATGGTGTTTACGCGAAATGGTTTTGACATAAACTGTTTTTGTTCCATTCATTGAAAAAACTACTTGTGTTATCGTTTTAAAAAGTTAAACTTATGTTATGATGTTGTATTGGTGGACGATCTTGTGGACTAATTTTCGACTCTTGATTCTTTCATGATTGGGACATGCTATGTTTTTTAAACGTCTCTTTTGAGTCGTTCTTTATATTCTTATGTTGTTGTGCTATGACTTAACACCCAAACTGTTGGTTCCGCTGCAAGATAATTTAGGGGTGTTAAATTTTGTAAATCATTTTCATGCAAGGGTATATACTATAACTTTTGAAAACTTATAAGTACAAGGACTATTTTTGCCATATTTCTAAAGTTATAACTATAGGGGTCTATTATGTCACTTTCCAAAATATAAGGTTTACTTTGTACATCTTTTAAACTAGAAGGACCAAACTTGTAAAAGTGAAAACTCCAAGGGTATATTCTGCCATTTTTCATTCTTAAGAGTCTAAAATCTAACATTTTGAAAAAGTATAGAAATGTGTTCAAAACCTTATAAGACATAACTTTAATTAACGCTTGACGTGCTTATCATTTCTAGTTTTTGAGCAAAACGCTTAAAAACGATTATGTTATAACTATTATAAAATTCATCATCGATGTGCTTTTAAAAATCCTATCCCGAATCTATATCGTACCACAATACATTGGGAGCACTTCATATTTCACGGTGTTTCTTCTTGGTATTACTGTTTCTGAATGAGTTGTTGGGTTTACCGATTTAAAGTGACCTAGCTCCTCATAACGTTTAACTGAATGACCTATGTATTATGATGGCACGGAACGGTGATACAATAATTCCAAACTCTCCATGAAATAACTTTCATAACATTATTAAACTATTAAATACCAAAGTTCTATGAGTACAATTTCCTAAGACTTCGACAATATTTACATCAGGTTGCGTGACGTTGGGCTGTTTTCTATCATCTTGCTTTATCAACTCTTACCTTGTTAAGATTGTGTTAAAATCATCGCTTTCCATTTTGGAATATTATACAACCACCGTATAGGTCTGAAGTTACCATAACCATCTGCCTTTATTATTTTACATGTTTTATAAACCGCGAGGAGGATAAATGCTTGTTACAAACTATTTTACATCCGATTATCTTATCTCAATGGTGATTACATTTTCAAAGACTTAATGAGTTTCATAACCTCACATTTCAATCTTTTAATTCTTATAAACCTGTATTTACCTGCTATACCATGAATACAAGTGAGTTCAAAACTATTTGGCTTATTCCTGATATTTTATTGCCTAAGTTCATGGAAATATCTCTTTTGCTGTAGTATCTCCAATATTCTATTTGGGTAGTATTCCTCAATATCTCTTTGGGTAATATCTCCCACTATCTTCTTTGGGTAGTATCTCCCAATATATCTTTGGGTAATTATCTCCCTAAATCTCTTTGGTAATAAACTTCATAGTATCTCTTTTGATAGTGACTTTCCTAATATGTATCGGGGTAAGTGGCTTTTGATTCTATTAGGTTTGTTATTTTAATATTTGTCTTAAAAAAACACGGGGTGATTCATGAGCTTAGATGACAATTAATATTGTTTTCCATGATAATATGTTCTCCATGTTAATAATGTTCTCATGATAATAAATGTTCTCCTTGATAAATAATGTTCTTCATGTTAAATTATCCCTGACTATTGACGAATACTTTCATTATGATAATTGTATTCAACTATTACTTTTCATAACCTATGATTTCTTCAAAACACTTTGTGTTGACCCTTTTTTTCTATGCACTGTTTATCCAGGTAATTGAGCAACTTATGCATGGAGTAGCTTGGACTTGAAGATGGCTTAAAACCAGTTATCTTCGATACTTTGTGTTCTAGATTTTGGGACTGCATTTGTAAAAACTCTGATTTTAAATGAATGATAACGTATCTTTTAAAAATGTCTCTTTTGTGTCGTTTTTTATGATTGTGTCTGTGATTCATGAAGTAATACCCCATGTTAGCTTTCGCTGCTATATGTCAAAATAAAGGGGTGTGATCACAGATGGTTTCAGAGCTCTACGGTTATGAAATATTAGGGTTTTTAATCCTTAACGTAGAACTACTTTTTTCTTTTGCACATCAATGTCCTATGTGCCATACATTCCTTAAAATTGTGAAGATGCCACTACTTTTTTCCTAATTAGTATGTAATTTACCTTAACTATTATTAACTATTATATAAGTAAGTATGTTATTTACTACTGGGTTGTTACTGTCATGTATTCGTCTCCTCACTCTACTATCGTCCCTTCTGATTCTGATATTAATGATGCTATTCCACCACCCCAAGTTATTATTGCTCTACCAACTGTTTTACCACCATCTCTAGTATTATCACTATCACCAATGTTTGATTCTTGAAATTTCTTTCCTTCCAAAAAAATTTCAACACCTAAAGACACTGAAACACCAATATCTCCATCTTTATCAGTAGGATCTTCATCACCGGTTAGGTCAACTACACCACCACCAGACTATTTCTTTGATAAATCTATCTTCGCAAAAGTTAGATAACTTATTATGGTTCATACAGGCGACCACTGGATGATTCAGTATATGTTATAATGTTATCCTCATAGAAATATCATTTGAGGTCTTATCCAGAGTCTTCTTAACAGATCCAAGAACAAAAAAACGATAAGGGAGACTACCAAGACTAGATCTATGTCATTTTATAGAATCAAAACACTAAATGTATGAAATAATGGTCACTTGTCAAATTAGCTTATATAAATTTATAGAACAAGTTATTTATAACTGTGGTGATTCATTATCACCTCGTTGTTTTATGATACTTTATGTATTTTGTCAATCCGATATTTGTAATTTTGATGACTCATATTTTCCTTTGATCCAGGTTTACTATTTATCTTTTACTATCCGATTTTCATCAAACCCTTTCTACCTTGTAATAAACTAGCTCTCCCTATTAAATCAATCTCTTCCATGATTTTCCGTATTCGAAATTTTTCCGTTTATCATGCAGCGTCAATAAAAGGAAACACACATGATATCTATACAATGTCAATATGATTTCAATACCACTAGCTTGGTATGAAAAGTTTTTGACAAATGGACTTATGTTGCATTCTTTTTCGATGTTGACTTTTTTTTAAAGGTTAAGGATAAAAAATTTTTCGCGTTCAGTGTGGCGCTAGCAGAAGCGTGTAGGCCCATAACCAACAGGTTCCATAAATCGATAGTATTCCATTCACCCCTGATTCTGCACAAGAGATATCAGGATATGGAGAAAATTCTATTGGCTTGTCTTCAAGAGGTGTGGGTAATTGGAAAAATAAGTTGACGTGTGTTAAGGATCTGGCAATTTATAATTATGGTTGTGCAACATATTATGAAATGCAGTCATACACGTGGAATTGTGTCCTTGATTTGCCTAACATAAAGATCAAATTCATGTCTAGTACTTACATCTATTCCCAAACATACCCTACAACTTTCAACTAAATCTCGAGACAGATTTATCTTACAAAGGGAGTGGAGACTATAACAACCCGCAATTTTCATCAATGTAATTTCCACTATGATATCATAAGGATCATTTTCATGAAAATGTTTGCTTTAAATCTCTTTATTATGCAGTAACTTGCATAAATAGAGTTATCGAGCTCACGCAACCTACCTATGAAAATCATATCTTCAGATATATCCAAGCAATAAATCATAACATGTTAAGTCAATAAATCTATCTATCCCATTTATCTAAACATTAGCTATTAACAAAGTTTTCACGACGATATTATCAAATGAGCATAAACCGTTATCGTTTATGCCTAAACCCTAATTTTGTATAATGTACACATTCAAAGTAAATGTACAAGTAATATAACATCTTATTTGAATATAAATACCCTCCAAAATAAGGTACAAGTCATTAAAGCTTAATGTACAAGTCATTAATGACTTATCCAAAAAGAGCATTTTTCCTTCGTTTTTTTATAAGTAAACTGTTGTTCAATCTATTAAGTACAATTTACAAAGCAACTCAATACACCCTCATTTACATTCCATTATCTTTTCTCATTTCTTAAGATTTCATGAAATTAAATCTAGAAACCCTAAACCGAGCTAGTTTCTAAACCAAGACCCGTTTCTCAATTTTTATCCATTTTAAACCTCAACCACTACTCAAATAAGTTGTAAATATATAATTTACAACTTTAAAAACCGTATTTCATCATTATATCTTCATTATAACAACAATGGACAAGAATTAAACCAAGAAAATCCTAAACGAACCCCAATTGTAAAATACGACCCGTTTACTCATTTTCACCCATTTTAAACCCGAACCATAAATTGAATTGTGTAAATAACTCTTAGTATAAACCTTACAAACATTAATCCACCCTTATATCTCTAATGCACTCAAAATCTAGCCTATAACCCTTGGTGTGCCACTTATGAACTGCGACACCACTTTTCTTGCATTTGACCTATTTTAAAGTTAATCTTGCAAATATGCACCTTGGTGATCTTGCTACTTCTCTTTATAAGGCAATCTAACATGCTACTTCTACCATTTCTTGGCTAGAAAAGAAGCCACATCCTTTCCCTGGGAGGCTTAAGTCTTACCGCGGAACTCCATACTTTATTTTTTTTTTTCTAATAACCAACACTCCACATCACCTAGATTACCTTCCTAGCTTCACATGTCTCTCCTTTAGAATCTCCAAACACAGTACATCAGGATAAGCCACATTCACCTCATCCTCCTTGGCCTCCATGTTCCAAAAGAGGTATAATTAAGTCGCATGCATTCATTCAAACTCACACCAACACATCTTCTTACTACTATCCATCAATGGCAAGCAAACCTCTTTATCAGGAAAGGTCCTAAGAGTCCCCAAGAGTGAATATCAAGATTAAGTAACAAAGTATTGATGCCCCGAGAGACCTTGTTTCACTAGGCGTACGAAGCTAATTCAACCCATACGATCCGTTTTCAATCGTTTTCAATATTCAAAGACTCAAACCCAGGTTATATGATCTTCATACCTGCTCCTATACTCATATAATGTTCATATGATCATGCATGAACACTTGTTAAAGCTTTAAAACATATGTGTTTTACTATTTTGCTCCAAACCGAGCTCATGAAACCCTAATTTCATGTTTTTGCTTAATCTATAAGCTAAAATTGTAAACTATCGTTATAATCTATCCCAATAAGCTTATCTAACATTATAATAAGTACTTTAGTAAGTCTTGAAAGAATTTGAGCTTAAAACCCGCGCGTTTTCATTTTAAAACCCTAATTTGACCCGTTTCGATTTCTAGCTTAACGAATCGTTATTTTGAACTTTTGTTACAATAAACCTTCATATTTTAGCTTATATTAATAAGCTATAACCTGTAAATTAATTTTCATATTGAAAAATATCATTATTATGGATTTTGGACTTGTTTTGTAAATCATTTTCATGCAAGGGGTATATACTGTAACTTTTGAAAACTTATAAGTACAAGGACTATTTTTGCCATATTTCTAAAGTTATAACTATAGGGGTCTATTATGTCACTTTCCAAAGTACAAGGTTTACTTTGTACATCTTTTAAACTAGAAGGACCAAACTTGTAAAAGTGAAAACTCCAAGGGTATATTTTGCCATTTTTCATTCTTAAGGGTCTAAAATGTAACATTTTGAAAAAGTGTAGAAATGTGTTCAAAACCTTATAAGACATAACTTTAATTAACGCTTGACGTGCTTATCATTTCCAGTTATTGAGCAAAACGCTTAAAACCGATTATGTTATAACTATTATATAATTCATCATCGATGTGCTTTTAAAAATCCTATCCCGAATCTATATCGTACCACAATACTAGGGAGCTTCATATTAAGGGGTTTCATCTTGGTATTACGTTCTGACTGAGTTGTTGGGTTTACGATTTAAAGTGCCCTAGCTCCTCAAACGTTTACTGAATGACCTCTGAATTATGATGGCCCGAACGGTGATACAATAATTCCAAAATAATTTCCAAACTCTCCAATCAAAATTCATAAACAAGATTTAAACTATTAAAACCAAAGTTCTAGAGTTTTACAATCTTACTAAGACTTGATATATGTAATCAAGGTTGCGTGACGTGGCTGCTTACTTTCATTTTGACTAATCAACCTTTCATCTGTTAAGATCGTTTGATTAAAGTTGTCAGCTTTCCACTATTTGGAATTATTTATTACAACTACCTTATCAGGTGAAGTTCATAACCTCGCCTTTAACTTATTTACATGTTTTATAAAACCCGCAAGGGGGATACATGGCTTGTTACAAACTCTTTTACATACCGTTTCATCTTTATAACAATGTGATTACTTTGCAAAGACCTTAGAAAGAGTTCATAAACTCACATTTCAATCTTTTGATACTTTATTAAACCCGTATAAACCATGAATGCAAGTGTTTTCTGTATGCTATCCAGATATATTATTGCTTAAGTAGCTTCTAGTGCCATTATTTCCATATCATGAACCTTAATTGCTTACCCGAGTGGCGCGAATTGTGTGGATAGATCTATTGGGCGGGTGACGACTCACGTTTGTTATACCCATTCATAGGGTAGCCAAACGCACTATATTTGACCTAATGGGTAACCTTGGCAAGTTACCTTTTCCACAGGGACATTTGTTCCTCAACCAATGTCACTACGGTGACTTTCCCTGTTAACGTATTGGTGTCATGAGCTTAGGTGCAATAATAATGTTACCATTTTTCCATGATAATTGTATTCGTTGCAATTATTACCATTATGATGACTTGCATTCAACTGTTCTCCATAATAATGTTGTTCTCCATGATAATGTTGTTTTCCATAATAATACTGTTTTCCATAATAATTGTGCTCGTGCAAATGTTACACTATAATTTGTATTCAAACTATTTACCATAAACCTATGAATTTCACTTAACCTTTGTGTTGATCCTTTTTAGCATGTTTATCTCAGGTAATTGAGCAACTTATGGCATGGAGTGGCATGGACTTGAAGATGGCTAAAACCTGTTATCATTCACATTTTATGTTTCTAGATTTTGGGACCTGCCTTTGTGAAACTCTGATTTTAAATGAATGATAACGTATCTTTTAAACATCTCTTTTGAGTCGTTTTATATGATTGTGTCTGTGATTCATGAAGTAATACCCCAGATTAGCTTCCGCTGCTATATGTCAAAATGAGGGTGTTACATGTTTCGCATAAACTACTTATTTCGCACGAATAAACCTGTAAACCTGTAATATTTAGCACGAAATACGTATTTTATAGAATTCAAAAATACATATTTCGCACAATCTGCTATCGAAACAAAAACACTAAAAACACCTAAACGACACCCTTTTGACGTTTTTTCTTGATTCTTTTTGTACAACTAAGTATCTTAAGCCTAGATATTTGATAAAAACATAAAATTTAAGGTTTTAACACCAAAAATCTATGGTTTTGATGCATATTTTCTTTTAAAATATATTTTATTCAAGTTTTAAATTTATAAAACTCGATTCACCTAACAAACACACTAACGGGCAGAGAACCCGATCGTTAGTAGTGTAGAGATGGTAAATCTGAGGCCATCCCAAGAGCTAAGTGTCAATTAGTTTTAATTTTAAGTGTCACGTTTGAAAAGGGTTTTATGTTGATTTTATGAAATAACAAGAAAGTAAATATGCGAAAAGTAAAAGTAGTAGAAGATATCAGGGAGAGAAGCGTATTAGCCTAGCCATTTCATTACTACCATTATAACTATGTTTTCCTGTGCAATGTTACACCATGGTTTCATTAGTGGTTTCTAAAGTCGACAGACCTGGATAGAAGGAACAAGGATTACTTTAGAGGTATGGAGGTACAATTATATGTTGTTTGTTGAAAATTTCATCAAGTCTTTGGTAGTATTATAGGCAATTTAATAAAGTAAAAACACTGGAATTAGTTATAAGTCTTCGTAGCACGTCCAAATGTTTTTTTTACATGTATGTGAGTATTTCTTATCTGTATATTTTTTAAGTACATGTTAGTGTTGGGAATTTTTGTTTACACAGCATACTAATGAGTGTAACTTACATGTTTCTGTTACATGACCTGTAATGTCAAAACACAACATGAAAGGTTTGCTTATCCTTTTAATGCAAGTTAATAGTACTATAAGGAGGGAAGTTATAAAAGCAAACCATTTTGTGTGGGTGTTTGAAATAGGCTACTATTTCTAGCGGTTTCGGACCTATTGCAGGTTAAACCTTTGAGTTCAACCTGACTCTGTCAGTTTTACATCATAAGGGAATAAGTAGCTGACTTTGAAGTTATGTTAGGTCTTACGATCTAATAAACCCATTATTAACACGAGTACGCAACAGGATTAAAGATCACATGTAGAACACATTAATTAACAAGGATACAAGATGTATACCTTTTAGCACGAAATGATACACCGCTTAAGGTAACCGTTAACACCGTCTTCTATATACGCGTGTGTATAATGACACAAAAGTCAAAACCCTCCAAGATCTAAAGCAAGATCTCTCTAAGTCAACACACACAATACGTTCTTAGCAAACAATGAAGTATGCTAGTACTAGTAGTATTTTAGTAAACGAACCCGTAACTTGACTATCAACAAAATCGAATACCCTTATGAGTTCTTGAGGTCGAACCCCACTAATCGAATACCCCTTTTCTTGTTTACTGTTGATCGAATCACAAGAAGTGGAAAACAGACAAAAAACAACTTTATGGTTTTGTGTTCGGTTGTATAAAGGAGCAAAAGGGTTTTGGGTTTTTTCTTTCTTTGATATCGTATCACATAATGTCCCTGAAGGGTCATTATATATACTTGTTCCAAGCTTAGCAATCCAAGTCCTACTTGAATTCTTTAACCGACCTATCCAACATAAAGAAACCCAAAACTCCCTTTCTTTTACGGGTTTTACATATTAGTCCTTAATGTTTAACTATTAAACATTTAACTAATATATTTATTTATCGTTTACTAAAAACACTAATAAAACATTGTTTACGTATTAACGTGTGCGTCCCCTTAGGCTTGAATAAATAATTTGGACATATATTATTTACGATGGACATATTCTAACAACTCCCACTTGGATAAGTAAATAATATAATAACATTGGTAAGAATCTAGCAACACGCCAATGCTCCCGAAATATTTGAGTATGGTTTCACAGGGCATGAGCAAATGATTTATGAATTTACAATTCCTTTGTTTCCGATACCATTGTTAAATTGGATAGGGATTAATGTCTATCTATATTTAACGATTTTGTTTCTCATATATGAAGTAATCAAGATTACTGAAAATCAATGAGACATTTCTACATGAGTTTTCAGGTACGGCCATACACACATCTGATTATTTCTATAAGGGGCCCAGTGGTATCTTCTTCAATAATTTGAAGGAACAAATGCTATATACTACAAGTGTCTGTCACATGTGCATAAACCATTATGGCCTAGCCCCTTATTAGTTACCCCTCCTACCCTTATTCAGGACACTTAAATCTATATCAACAAGGGATATCCAGATATGCTAAACCTACTTGTGTCTCAAGTCTAAGGATTTATGTAAATAAAATCACGTACAAGATTCACTTGATAACGTCGATCCATAAAGTGATGTTCTTGTGGCGGGGAAATCCAATATTCATCTTATGAATATCATGTGAGTTTGGTGGACTCATCCTTAATATCCTGAATATCACCAATCACTCAGAATTGTCTTAGTTCAACAATATTCCCATATTGTTGATCGACAACGGACTTATTTAGAATAATGATATTATTCACGGATTAAACATGCAAATATAGGACACAATTTATATTAAATATAAATTCATACCTCGTATCTTTATCATTAATAAAATTGTCTTAACATCCTTTATCTAAATGCTAAACATAGATCTACATGAAACTACTAGCTTAACGAAGTCCCATGCTCCTAGCATGTTGAGTAAGCTTTCCTTTCGGTAAAGCCTTCGTAAAAGGATATGCTAGATTGTCATCTGTGTGAACTTTTAAGAAGGTATCTTCTATGGTAGTGTCTGGCGCCCCTCTGAACCCCCGGTTCATTGGCAATAAGAAGTGCGGCTGAATTGTCGCAAAACATCTTAATTGGTTCGTTTATTGTTGGTACTATACCAAGCCTTGAAATAAACTTCCTAATCTAAACAGCTTCCATCTCTTCTTCTGAAGCAACTATGTATTCAGGTTTTGTAGCAGACATTACAGTAGTACTTTGCTTGGAGTTTTTCTAGTCTACTGCGCCTTCCATTCAAAATGAAGACGTATCATGTCTGAGATTTTATTTCATCTCTATCGGTATCAAATCTAGCATTGCAATAGCAATCAACTCTAAGTTCAGCTTCAGGATTTCTACCATAAACCAAGAACATATCTTTAGTATTTCTTAAATACTTAAGAATGGTTTTCACAGCAGTCCAGTGCGGTTCACCAGGATTCTGTTGAAAACGACTTGTTATATTTTGCACGAACGCAACATCAGGTCTAGTGCATCTCACTGCATACATAATGGAACCTACAACCGAAGCATAAGGTACATTCTGCATATGCTTCACCTCTCTGGGTGTTGAAGCACCTTAAGTTTTATTCAAGTCAAGTCTTTCTTGCATGGGGATATAACCACGATTGGAATTATCCATCTTAAACAATTCAAGATTTTATCCATGTAAGCACTTTAACTAAGTCCAATAAATCGCTTCGACCTATCTCGATAGATCTTGATTCTAAGAATAAATGTCGCTTTCCCAAATCCTTCATGGCGAAACAATTTCCAAGATATGACTTTACACTTTGTAAACTTGGAATGTGATTTCCCATGATTATTATGTCATCTACATATAAGACGAGGAATGTAACATTACTCTCACTACCCTTTTGATATACACATGGCTTATCAAGATTTTGAGCAAATCCAAACCTTTTGATTTCCTCATCAAATCTTTTATTCCAACTCCTTCATGCTTGCTTAAGACCATAAATGGATCTTTAAAGCTTGCATACTTT
>BQNB010165552.1:0-14208 GCA_026074375.1 Tanacetum coccineum | reverse complement strand
CCTCAGTAGCCGCCTGACTTCGTTAGCAGCCGCCTTCTGGCATACTACGTCAGCAGCCAGGCTAAGGCGGAGCCTCAGTAGCCGCCTGACTTCGTTAGCAGCCGCAAATAACTTTTTATTCCTTTCTTATATATTTATACTTATAGGAAAGAATATTGTAAACTAACAAAATATTAAGAGCGAGCTTGCTAATACTGGGCGGCTGGCTGGCTGCCTGCCTTGCCTGACTTCGTAGGAGAAGTCAGGAGGAGCAGCTAGCCGCAAACTAGGAATTATATAAAGAACGAGCTTTGCAACTACGGCGAAGCCGCCTGGCGACTACGTACGCTAGAAGTCAGGTGCAGCCACAACAAAGTCATTTTCTTATGCGGGTAAAGGATTCGCACCTTCAATTTTTGGGCATGAGCCAAATATGTTAACTGTTACATCAACCCGCATTATAAGGCTAAAGTGAGTTGAACACTTATAAAAACTGTTATGAGCAGTACACTTTACCAATTAAGTTATAGCCTCTTTGGAAGGGGGGTAATAGAGTTTGCAGCCTGCCAAACTACGTCAGGAGAGCTTTGGCGGCTACGCCCGAAGTCAGGCTGGCTTCGCTAGAAGCCGCCTGACTTCGTTAGCAGCCGTACGAAGGCAGGATCCAGACGCACCTCATAATAGACATGACAAAGCCGACCCGCATAACTCGAAAAAATGCGGAATGTCATTCAAAGTACCGTCGCAACTATCCCCCTGTAGACTAGGCGGGATTCGAACCCGCGATCCCAGCATTGAAAGAGCTGTGTCATACCACTTGACTACTAATCCGTATCCCCGGAGGGGGGCGGCTACGCGGCTACGCGGCTACGCGGCTACGCGGCTACGCGGCTACGCCGCCGTAAAAAGGCTTTTGGTCATAATTGAACCTACTAATACCTTGTATCTCCGAACTTCGTAACCTGGCTTCTAACGAAGTCAATAGGGATGCTAGCACTTACTTTAATTCAGCCTGACTTCGTAGGACGGCGAAGCCGCGCTAGCTCGTTTCAAGCCGGAATATATGCTTTGCTGATCCCTCCTGCCTACGAAGTCAGGATGGATGCCTTCGGAGCAGGCGGGATTAGGCGGCGAAGCCTAAGCCTCCGGCTCAGCCAGGCTTAGTTGACAAAAACTCATTCAGTCCTTATCGGGCTGATCCCGCCGTAGGCGGGATTAGGCTTCTAGCGAAGCCAGCCTGACTTCGGGCGTAGCCGCCAGGCTGGCTACGTAGCCGCACTAATAGCCAGACCAACTACACTTCTGGCTTGACGGTTACGCCTCCTGACGTAGTTTGGCAGGCTCCTACGGAGCAAGCTCTCCTGACGTAGTTTGGCAGGCAGGATAGCAGCTAGGCAGGCAAGCCACGAAGTAAGCGTAGCCCAGTGGGGGTATTGCACCCCCTTCTATTGATTACAAAACAATTGCATTACTATTTATGCTAACCAGGCATATAAAATGTAATATATATAAACTAAATAAGTATTTTATAAAATTAGTACTTCATTCCTCAAAATCTCTTGATTCTTACAAAAAAAGCCTATATAGTATTCGTAATATTATATTACGTATATTTAAGAAATATCTTAAGGTAAGCTTCGTGCCTATATGCTTTCAGCACTTATCTTGGACTAACTTAGCTTTCCTGCCGTGCCTATACTACGGGCCCTAAATGGACGCATCTATCCGAAGGCGCGCTACCCATTAGTCCTCTTTCCTACCTAAGTGAAAGTAGTCTCCCTGTATAAGCGGACATTGAAAATATCCGCTTATACATAAATTAATATTGAGCATATAAACAACAGGTAAACCAGAGGTTAATAAAGTGTACCCTGGTATTACCCAGAATAACTTAATTCCCCACGTTCCTTTCGTACTAGGTTATTCCTTATTTTATTCTAATTCCCTCTAGAAGATAGAAACCATACTGTCTCACGACGTATTTAACCCAGCTCATGTAACTTTTTAATCGACGAACAGTCGTACCCTACATAGTTCCTGCCACGGCAATCGTAATTTTCTATGATGATATATCGAGAGTACTAATTTTGATACACCATCGAAAACTATGATCTAAAAGATTTATCTTATCAATATTCAGTAATAAATTCTATAATTCAGCAAGCATTTAATTGGATCTAACGCTATTCATCCCAGCTTTTATCAATTTAATCTTTTCTACACCTTCAGGAGTTAAATGCTTATTATCTTTCATGAGTTCCGCTATTCTAACGAAATCTTGAAAGTCTTGGTTTTTAACACCATGTATGAGATTATTTTGATAAAATGGAATAATTTTTTCAATAATATTCGATAAGCTAACCACCCGATAAACATAAGTTTCTCGGTTTAAGTATACGCTACCACAATTAAAGAATTTAGCAATATCCTTCATTAACTGCTCATCTCTCATATGTTGAGTTAGATTAAATTCCAATTGCACTTTTGTACCTAAAGTTCTACCTGGACAATTAGAAGTTCTAACTAAAAAACTACCTTCGGCTGACGTAAACCCAGCTAGCCATCCTGAGTCTTGAAAGGCCTTTCAAGAAGATACCGAAATAGGCTCCTTCTCAACTAAACATAAATCAGAAAAAGCCGCTTTCAATTCCTCAGATAAGAATCCTGTGTTCAAGATTCCTTTCAATGCAACAATTTTTTGTAATCCTTCTTGAGTAAGATGAGATTTGTTATCTCTTAATTCAAGTACAGTTTTAAAGATTTGATAATCTGGGCGAAGCGCCCCCCTGGAGGACTCCTCCGGACTCCCCCAGGGGGCTTTCTTTTTAGTAAGAAAAGGATATTTATCAAAAAATTCCACTAAAACTTTACGATCTTTAACCCCTCGGGGCCTTCGGAACCGAGGGGGCGCAAGCCCAGAATTAACATAAAATTGTACACCGTTAACACCTTGAGCAGATATCCCTCCCACACCTAAACAACTACGGATACTTTCTAATAAACCTCGATCTTTTTTATGTAAACCTATGCTAAATTTAGGTTTAACTTGTCAACCCAATTTATATGATTTATCTTTAACCAAGGTTACAGAGAAACAACCCTCCCCATCTACAAAACCAGTAACAAATGAAGGAGAAAGCGAATAAGCTTTATTCTCCATTGAACTAGAATATAGATAGTTGGCTGATGTAGAAAAAGAACAAGAGGGAATATAACCCAAAAGTCCTATCTGAGAATTTGTGCCACGAACAACTCCAAAGTTAGTAAAAAATGTTCTGAATGTTGCGAATTTATTTATTGACTTAGAAAGGATTCTAGTTTGATAATTTCTTTCGAAACCCATTAGAGTACACCTTAATACTGAAATAATATTTCCAGTACAACCACCGTCTACTCGTTGCTCTTTTACAATAGCGAATATTGATTTAATACTGTTGTTGGCTGTCTCTCAAATTAAACCAGTACCCACTATTGACTTAGATCCGCGATAGTCTATTTCACTTTCGATCATCTTCTTGCTTATTACCATACCTGAGTAATTAATTCAGCCACTCATATATTTTCATATATGGCTTGGTACAAAAAGCTTTAAGACGTCCCCGGAGTTTGATGATTTATGAGACACTAAATGTGGATTCCTACACCACAAAGCATCCATGAGGATAAGTTAAGCCGACATCGAGGTGCCAAACCGCGCACTCATTTTGTACACTCTTGCGCAAATTAGCCTGTTCAAATTGTTATCATTAAATTTGTGGCTGGCTGCTCCTGGCTTTATTTATTTTATTATTCCGTAAATAATCCACTATTCGTGGATTATTCTACGAATAACTAAAATAAATTTAGGCGAAGCCGCCACAGGCAGTCAAGCCACCAAATATTTCCATTTTTTACAAAATGGTTCAGACTATGTATTCACTTTTTTATTATATATAACACGCCTACATTTAAAACTACCTACCAACCTACTCTATGATATCTGCTATTGACCGCAAAGAATAATAAGAAGTTGGCTTCGCTGGCTTCGCTAGAAGTCGCCTTCGGTAAGCTCAATAAAAATTTTATTTTACTGTTACAGCTGACTGGCTGGCTGCTACGAAGTCAGCATGCGACGTAGTCGCCTCCATATTCATTAACCCAAGCTACGTGGAAGAGGAAAGATATTACTACTAGCGCTACGAAGTCAGGCTAAGGCGGAGCCTCAGTAGCCGCCGTCGCTGCCGAACATTGCTCAAAGTATACTAAGATTTACTTAAAATAATATTAAGTAATAAATCCTTAAACTATAAAAGCAAACTTCTTCCTGTATTCATACCTCCTTTTAATCCACGTATCTCTTCTAAACCAGAAGGAGTTAAATGTGCTTTATTTTCCATTAATTCAGCTACTTTACACCAATCTTGAAAATATTTAAACTTATCACCTAATATCTTGTATTCTCTAAAGATCGGAATAATCTTTTCATTTATATCCGAAAACTTAGTTACAATTAATCGCAACCCTTCGGCCCAAGGCCCAGAGGACCTTGGTCCTGGGCCTGAGGGGTCAAGAATGTTTTTCATGGTGTTTTATGTTTCCACAGCCAAGATAAGATATTAAATTGTTCATTAAAGCTTGATCACGAATGTGTTGAGTAATTGAAAAAACTAATTGTACCTGCACACCCTTTTCCTTTTCCGCTATGCTAACATAAAAATTTCCATCACCAGAAGTAAAACCAGCTAATCACGGATAAAGAATACTTACATCTCCATTAAAACAATTAGTATCTGTAATAGGTATAATTGCAGAAGTAATATCAGGAAAAGCTTCTAATAAAGAATCAGATAATCCTTGATTTCTTAATAAAGCTTTTATTGATATAACCTGTCTTAATCCTTCCATAGTTAAGTGATTTTTATTTTTAAATAGGTCAAATACCTGTTTAAAAAGTAAGTAATCTTCCTGTTTTTTAGTAAACAGAGGATATTTATAAAAATGGTCTATAACTGCAGCTAAATCTTTTAAAGATTCTATATAAAAACGAAGATTGTTATGGTCCAATTTACGAATACCACCTCCACCAAATTAATTTCTTAATTCTTCTAATGTAGATCCACCGCAAGGGGGATCCAACCCGGCGGGGCCGGGTGGATCTATCTTTTTTTAACATAGACATTTCAAGACGTAACTTAGTTACTCAACCTAACTTACTATTCTTATTCTTAACTACAGCAACATTAAAACTTCCTTCCGCATCTATAAGCCCCGTCACAACTCAAGGATTAATTCCTCGTGTTACTACACAAGTAGAATAAGATTTACCACTCATTCTCTTAAGTAATAAACCCTTAAATTATAAAAGCAAACTTCTTCCTGTATTCATACCTCCTTTTAATTTACGTATCTCTTCTACTCCAGAAGGAGTTAGATGAGCCTTATTATTCATTAATTCAACAACTTTACATCAATCTACAAAATCCTGTGATTTTATACCTAACACATTATATTTGTTAAAAAATGGAATAATCTTTTCATTTATATCTGAAAAACTTGTAACATTAAAAGTTAATCAAGAATACTTAGATTTCTTAATCTGCCCACAGTCAAAATAAGGTATTAAACTATTCATCAAGGCTTCATCACGGTTATGTTGAGTAAGTGAAAACACTAATTGTACTTGTACACTTGAATTAGCCTTAGAGCTAATACCAATATAAAAGCAACCTTCACCAGAAGTAAAACCAGCTAATCAATATGGATCTACTATTTTTTGATCTATTATTAACGGTCTATCAACATAAACTAATCCGGGAAATGCTCCCTTTAATTTATCCGGTAAACCTCAATTTATTGAAGCTTTTATTGAGACTAATTTTTTTATACCTTCAGTTGTTAAATGTTCTTTTAACTTAATTACATCAATAGCCTTTTTGAATAAGATAAAATCACCCATTTTTTGAGTTAATAAAGGATATTTATTAAAATGTGGTAGAATAGTATTAGTTAATTCAGGTAAAGAAGCAACTCTATAATATAAAGCGTTTTCACCTCGTTTTTTAATACTACCTGCACCTTCGAAATAAGATTGTACAGATTCTAGTAGAATTCTATCTTTTTCATGTAAAGAAATTTGAAAACAAACTTCCACTGAATAACCAGTGGTACATTTCTTATTTTCTCTTACTCTTAAAAGAAAACATCCCTCAGCATCTGCAAAACCTGAAATAAATCAAGGGTTTATAGTAGAAATAGAATTCTCCATCTTCGGTCCAGACGCTACTGTAGAATAACTCTTTCCGGCCATTCACCCTTTTACAGCAAATGCCCCTACTCTACGTTTAGATGCAAAAATAGAATAACCAACATTAGGATTAAGATGACCACGGTTTTTTCTTACAGACAATCCTTTAAAAGAAGAATCGATATTTTTTAAACCCCCTTTTCAACGTAATTTATAAACACTACGATCGGCTCTATAACGTTTCGTTAATCTTCCTTTTACTTCCATTCTAATTCCTGCCATGTTTTTATATTTAATAGAATTAAACACCATATCATATAACCCGGCTTCGCCAGGCCGATGAATAGGAGCTTGCGCCACTTTTAATATATTTTTAGGACGGCGTAGCCGTCGTGGTAATAATTTATCATTAACAGCTTGCGCCCCAATATATATTTTATTTAAGAGTTTATCTAGGGTGGAGACCCTTGTACCTAAGATATTTCTTATATTAAGAGTTTTATATTTATTTTCTACTAATCTAAGACTTACATTATTATCTAATCTACCTGTTTCCTGGATTCTGTTCAAGTAAGGTAAGTTAGCTTTATTTAACATAATGTTCATTATTCTTACAACTTTAGCATTTCTCTTCTTAATTTTTAATGTAGAGATTTGCGTAAATAAATCTGTATTAAAAACTATATTTTTTAAGTTAACAATATTAAATTCGATTTCTTTATTATAAAGCTTTCTTATAATATTACTTAATCCATATAATAGTTTATCTTCAAATTTATACTTATTAAGATTTAGTCTAAATTTATATTTTCTAATTAGAATAAGTTCTTTATTAAAAATCAATTTTATTCATTTATTTGCTTGTTCTTTTGCCTTACTTTTACTTGTTTTTAAAGTAAAATAATAAGCATAAAAATCTTGGAGTAGATTTCTATCCTTTAATATGGCAGAAATCATATTAAACTTAAAAAAAATATTTTCTATTTTTAATAAATAATTTCGGCTACGCCTGGACGAAATAATAGTATTAATTATCTTTTTAGTTAAAAGAGTCAAAATTTTTATTTTTTTTAATAAAGCAAACTTTTCTCTATTAAAAGCATATAGAGTTATAATAGCTTTAGAGTTAGTATGTTTAATTTCAGGTCTAGCTAAAAATATTTTATTAAAAGATAAACGTCTTCTTTTAGGACGAATATAATCATATTTAAGAAATTGGTGATTAAAAAACATGTTAAAATAGCTTTTGATTATTTTATAAATATTTATATCATATACAGGAAAATTTTTGATTAAATTACTATTATAATGATAAACACTATTTCTTCATTCTTTAGATCATGCAGGAAAGTATTGCATCTTTCCTACATCACCAATTATTCTATTAAAGGGTCTCAATTTAGAATTATTCTTTAGATTTGTTTTTAAAATTGTAGTCCCTTCTCTTGATACTTCACTTAATTCCGTTTTTCTGGCACAAGCTCTAGATGCATCTTGGAGTGATAAGGGACTAAGGTAACGAGCAGTATCTAATAAATTTTTATTTTCTTTCATTTTTTTTATTCGTTATAATAATATTTTTTTTTCTTTTTTTTTTGAACATATATAATAAAAAAGTGTTGGGTTTCAATTTAGGATTATTGTTAGCATTACTCACCTATTAGTCGTTGAACGTTTTTATCTCTATATATTTATGCTAAGATAAATTTCGCTTCAAATTTACTTATATTCTTTATCCCGACTACGTCTCCGAAGGATGCTTGCGCCTCCTGCCTCCGTCCTGGCTACGAAGTCAGCATGGCTGGCAGGATGGAGGCTTCAGATTTTTTAATAAATAAAAAATGAAGCCTGGCGGCTTCGCTACTTCTAGCGGGCGGCTAACGAAGTCAGGCGGCTTCTAGCGAAGCCAGCCTGACTTCGTTAGCCTAATCCCGCCTACGGCGGGATCAGCCAGCGAACAAGCTAGACAAATAGTCTGTAGGGGATCCTAATACTTTAATATAAGTAATTTTTGAAATTAACCCAATATTATTCTTAATCGTTTTCTTGCTAGTCTTTATCTCTTATCTATTATATCTATTTACCCGGCTGGCTGCTACGAAGTCAGCATGCGACGTAGTCGCCTGCATACTTATTGGCAGCTGGCTGCTGGCGGCTTCTCCGGCTTGATTTCACCAAAGTATGCCAACCTAGCAAGCAGCCGTAAAATAAGTTTTCTTTAAAAGGAGATTATAGAACCGATAAGGCAAAGCCGCTATGCATAAATTATGCCTAGTACCTTATTAAATCTTGCCTACCTAGGCAAGATAGAAATAGGTAATAACAAGAAAAAAAATTAAAGGACAAACATCCCTAGCGTAGCTTTTCCAAAAATCCAAGACCTTTCCTTAATGTGTCTTGTGATCCTATGCCCCGCTTACGCGACTGTAAGATTTGTTGTGAATCAAACAGTAAAGCAAGATTAAGCCGTTAAACTTGATAGTTAGTTTACATTATTATTAAAAACACTGGAAAGTAGAAACTAATAACTAGAAAAAGTGTTATATTACACAACACTTTTTTAACTAAAGCTAATTTCTCTATAGCTAAAATCTTACCCTTTTAATAATATGTACGCCCTTATACGTCTCGTACTAGCAAAGGATTAAATACAACAAAGTTATATTTAACTACAAACAAAAATTATCTTTTTAGAGGCCGGCTGGGAGCTTGCGCCCCCAAGCTCGGCCATAGATATACAAAAATTAATTGCAGCAAGCGATCGACAATTCTCGAACACATTGCGACAAACATCATAATCCTTAGACACTCCCATCTACTCTTTATGGGGTCTGTGCCCCGCATAACAACGAGATGTAGACAAATAAAATATGTTTTTATTTCATTCATCATCCTATTGGGAAAGGAGCATATAAACCCTCCATTTGCTTAAAGGGCCATTAAAGTTCTTAAATAGAAATATGGGTAGCATACGGCGCTAGCTCGTACCTACCCATCCTTAAGTTTTAATGCTACCTAGCTCCTTGCAAAAGTTAATACCAATTCCTTGATAAACTTTCGAATCTCGTCCGACTGTACATTTGGACAGACATTTCAGCCTAACCCCGGTGAACCAGTCTGTAGCGACATTTACAACTGCCGACGGTCTTGAACTAGGTTTTGTTCTTTAACCGTTTTCACCTAATTTTTCTAAAGCGAACTAAAAATTATTCAGTTGTAACTTTGTCTAATTTCCTTAAAATAGCACGGTAATCCTAATTAATTATACTTTATTAAATATTAATCTACACATTAGTCTATGGTGAACTAACGTTCACAAAAGACTTTTACTCTCTTTACATAATAATTGTTAACTTCCACACAATTAGAATTAACTGAAAGAGATTTGAATAGTTTACTTAAAGCATCAGTTTTTATACCTATTATATCTGAAGTTTCTTTTAAACTACCAACAATAAGTTCTTTCATATCTGGTCTAATAATATGATAAACTACACTATTATTCTTTTCACCAGCAACTAAATCCAAAGAAGAATTATCCTCTAATAAAGATTTTTTTAAAGATAAATTCGGCAGAGTAGCCGAACTACCTAAACTAGAGTTTGCTGATCCAAAGGATTCTAAAATAGTAAGTTCCTCAGAAGTTAGAGCCGCCAACTTAGAACTTGCTTTATATGTCGATAATCTAAAGTCATTCATCCCAGACAAAACCTTTAAGATCAAATCCTTTAATTTATCTTTATGTAGATGCCCTCCTGCATATAAGACATTACATATAAGAACAAAATCCCTAAAGTCATGTCTTTTTTTAGATATGAAATACATACTATTTAAGAAAGGAATAATGCAATTACGTAATAGAATAACACTACGGATTTCTAAACTTACAGTAGGCTTAGAATTACCTTTAGCTTTCATCTCAAAAATACCAATAAGAGAAGAATTATTTAATTTCCATGTTGAAAATCTATCAAATCCTAAATTACTTATGAGATATTTTCTTATTTCTACTAAAAGAGGTTTCTGAGCTACAGTAAATAATAATTGAAAGTTAGGTCTTAATTTACTTTTAGCTATACTAAAAGAACCCTCACCTTCAATTAAACCAAGGAGTCAATATTTGGTGATGTTTATTTTATGATCCTTAGGCATACAAAAATCAACACGGCCTTTATTCATACCTTGTTTAAGTTTAAGAATATCGCGAATTAAACCCTCATCCAATGTACCGCTACGATTAAAATAATTAAAAAAAGCTTCTTTGAAGTCTACATAGTCTAATAATTTAATACCGTTAAAAGTATAACGGTCAAAGATATTTATTAAAGTACGAATGCCTTGTTCATTACCTACTATAAAACTACAAGAATTACTTTTTTCTCTTGCATAAACATTACCTACGCCTAAAGTATCACATATGAATCTTAAAAGATCGAGATCATCTAAATGAAGATGGATTTCAAACTCAAAATAGAAACTATGTAATTTACCATTTCGGCAGCGAAGCAGCCCAGCTCGCCAAGCGAGCGAAGGGTTTTTAGGCTTTATTTTAAAGCAAGACTCAGCTTCGGAAAACCCTACAAATCATTGAAAGAATTTATCCGAATTATTACTCCAAAAAGTAGTACTTTGATTTATCGTAACTGTATGATTACTTCTTGAAAAAACGCAGCAAGGTGATCTGGAAATTAAAAAACGATTGTAAATATTTGTAATATTCATTAACATTTTATGTGTTTATTTTTACCTCTCGGCCCAGGCCTATGGCCTTGTGCCTAGGCCGAAGGGTTGAATTATTTAAAGTGCGATTTACAAATATTCTAGTTCACTATCTAAGTATTATTTATTACATTGTTAACCATATAACCTTTCTATATAAATCATACATCATGAGCTTTAGCTTGCGCAGCCCTTAGTTTAATTTAATATATACAGTATATATGCCCAACCAACCTGACCTGCCGATTAAAATAATTACCTTATTCGCCTTAATAAGTATTAGTCCTTATAGACTATTAACCTTTTACCTGAAAATAAGAGTAAAATTAAAATAGAAGGATTTTCTCTATGTTACACAAGTTTTGATGATAAATAAAATTAAATCGAGCTTGCGCCGGAATACTAGATATTTTAAGTATAATTAATTTAGTTCATAAGCGCGCTATCACTTTAGAGTTGGATTCTCACCAACACAGCTCAATTAATCTAAACTGTCTCCTAGCAAATGTTCTCCCTTTTCATAGAGTCGGATGTTTATAATACTGGCGAAGCCAGTATTATTCCATAATAATATAATAAACAAATAAAGGTATTTCACTGTCGCACGTCTAACCCTTCCCCCTCTCAGGTTGGGGGGCTACCTTATATTCTAAAATTTGCTGTTATTATACTCAATAATTAGTAACAGTAAAGCTGCATAGGGTCTTCTCGTCCAACTAGAGGTAAACTGTATCTGCACAGTTATTCCAATTTCACAGAGTCAATCATAGAGACAGCTGTTGTATCGTTACACCATTCATGCAAAGACCGCATTTAACGGCCAAGGTATTCCGCTACCTTAGGACCCTCACTTATAAGGCCGCCATTAACCGGGGTTTCCTTCTACACCAAACCTATGAAAATTTAGTTATTTCCGTTAACCAGCCGGCACCGGGCAGGTATCACACTCAATACTTAGATTTATCATCTTTTTGCAAAGTGCTGTGTTTTAATTAAACAGTCGTACAACATCCTTTTATGCTTCTTCCTTTTTACTTGTATTAACCAAGACTAATGAGCCTACCTTTTCCCGAAGTTTTGGTATCAATTTGCCGAGTTCCTTTATGATTGTTATCTCTTACGCCTTCGTATTCTCTACTAGCTTACTTGTGCGGCAGTCTTTAGGTACGGTTTTATTATCTCATCTCATCTAGAACTCCTCTTTTTAGTTTGTTGTTCTAAATAAAATTGGACTACACATTTTCCAGCACATTTTGCACTTACTTCCAGTGGACCAGAACTGAAACTAAAATGTTAGATGTAGTCAATCTATTTTCTCATCGTTTTAACCTTAAGGTTAAAAACTTAGAGGCCGCTTTACCTCAGCCATAAGCTTTAGGCGAGTTCCGTTTACAGTTTCTTTCCTCATCTATTTAGTTTGTTGGAATACTCCTTGTACCGGATCTTTTTCGCTACTCATGTCACCATTATCACTTGAGTTTTTTTTATTTGAATTTTAAAAATACCAAATCTAATATAACCCAACGTTCTGCTACCCCTGCAAATAACAATAATAAAATTATGTTTAAATGAGGACAAAGTTTCGGTATATTGTTTAGATCCGTTAAATTTTCGATGCTTTTAAAGACTTAACGAGCGCTCTATTACGAGGTCTTCAAATTATGGCTGCTTCTAAGCCCATCTCCTTGTCGACTCAAATAAAAACCTTCTTAATTTCACTTAACAATAATTTTGGAACCTTAACTTTTGTTCTGGGCTGTTTCCCTTTTGACATACACAGATCTCCCACTTCAGTTAATATATAATATTATATATCTAAAGTGGTTATTCTCCCTAAATAGTTTGTGATTTCTACAATTAGTAATTAATTCTCAACAGGGACTATCCATTTAGACAACCGATTCTTGCCAGAACCAGATTTCAGTTAGTTTGAGTCTTCATACCCCTACTCTGAAATTAAAGTAATTTTATTTATACATCCTTGATTTTATAATTGACCCATATTTATTCTGCACATTTAATATAACACAGTCGACACAAATTTGTTATATCACTTAATCCACATTAACCCAGCTAAATGAAGGAAAAGAACATTACTAAACAAACTAGCTTATTTGGTAAATACCTTTTATAAGTTTACCTCTCTGGTGAGCATTATAGATAGCTTGTCTAGTAACCCCTAAAAACTTACCAGCTTCTGTACGCGTAGCAAACTTCAATACTTCCTGAGTTTCTAAATTTAAAACTGTAACAGCAACTCCTTCACGCTCAGTAGTCTTAGCTTTTATGTTAGCTAAAGCCTCCGGAGTTAAAGGATTATTACTTTTGTAATATGTAGTTGCAGTAGACAATTTAGCTCTAGTTTTTTCATCTACAATTTTCCCAGTATGTATTACCGATAATTTGGCTTTATGTTCCGGAGAAATCATTTTAGCTTTAAACTTAGCAATATTTTCCGGACTATGTTTAAAACCTAGCATTGAATAAGCAAACTTTAAAATATTATAATCAGGTCTTAATAAATCAAGATAATATTGCTCTTGATCTAATAGAGTATCTTTAGAACAATACTCAATTATAGCCAGTATAAAATTATCATGACCATATTTAAGTATTGCATCCTTTATGGGCCGAGAATTTCTTGTTAATTCACTTTGGTTATAGTAACTTAACAATCTTTTAGATAGATCCAACCCACTACCTACATAAGTATTACCGTTAAGTTTATTAATTCAAAGATAAATACCAGATAGGCGACGGTTTTCTTTTAAAACTGTTTCTTTTTGAGAACCTGCATTCTCATATAATTTTACGCAAGAAATTACTTTTCCTGGTCCCGGAGGGACTAGCAAGCTCCGGGTAAAGTAATGAATGAACCATTTATATTTATTGTATTTTTATTTTCCATTTTAATATTTAATTTGATTGTCCACTCTTCTATATTCGGTAGCGGTGGACCTTAAGTAATAACATTCTTTTTTTTATACTAATTACCTTACACGACAAGTCGAATACCAGCTTCTCTTATGTTGAATCTTTCAACCTCTATACACTGAACCTTATACAGAAGAATAATAGTACTTAAAAAAAAAAAAAGTAAAAAAAAAAGAATATGTAGATGCCTCTACATAACAATCTAAAATCAAGAGCTTGCGCCTTCCTAAATACATTGATAGATGTATATGATGCGTATATAAAATTACTTTATTGCCGTTGCATTTTTTCAAATGAGGCTTGACTATATCTTAAGCTTGCGCCAACCAACATTTAGTCGATGAACTGCACAC
>BQNB010165551.1:0-14208 GCA_026074375.1 Tanacetum coccineum | reverse complement strand
CTTCTTGAAATGATGCATTCGGTACTTGATCATTGTTGTTGTCCTCAGCATGACCGTGTGCTGGATTGTAATATTCTTCAAGTAAAGGACTGAAGAGAAATTTCAACCCTTGTTGTGACGAATCTATCTTCTTTGCTTTAGGAACAACATTTTGTCTTGGGGGTACGGGGTCAGAGTTGTCATAATCTGACGCCTTTTGTCCTTGAGGAACGAGGCCTGAAGTGACATTTTCAACAGACATCTCTTGTCGTTGTGGTGCGAGGTCTGAACTGTTGTGATCAGACATCATTTCTTTGATTTCATCAAACTTGATATGAATGGTCTCAACTATTAAGCGTGTTCTCTTGTTGTACACACGATATCCCTTTGACTGAGTAGAATATCCCACCATGACACATGGATCCCCTTTTTCTTTCATCTTATCCAGATTTTCCCCATCTCTAGTTATGTAACAAATGCAACCAAAGATGTGAAGATGTTTTATTGAAGGTTTCCTGTCATTTATGATGTGATATGCCGTCTTTCCATGAGTGGATATGATGATTGATCTGTTCTGAGTATAGCATGCGGTTGCAACTGCTTCAGCCCAAAATGATAATGGAAGCTTAGAAGCTGAAAGCATCGTTCGAGCAGCCTCAACAAGAGTACGGTTCTGTCTTTCGACAACGCCGTTCTGTTCAGGTGTTCGAGGAGTGGAAGTTTGATGTTCAATGCCTTCTTCTTTGAAATAAGCATGGAGTGTCTTGTTCAATTTCCGATGCCTCTGTCAGTAGGACTGTAATCACTTGAAGCTTGAAGGATTGCGTTTGAATCATCGTGAGTAAGTCTTTGAGAACTTTGGTTTTATCCTTGGCATCGTAGGAAAAAGAGTCCAAGTTATCTTGAATAGTCATCAACAATCACAGAATTACTTTTCATTTATGCTTGCAACGGCATTGGACCACACAAGTCCATGTGAGCAAATTCAGCCTCCGTTGGACACTAGGAACTGCTTTTTCTTGAATGAACCCCTTCTTTTTGCTTTACTTCATTTCACCAAGGACAACCAAAGGTTGATCCTTGTCATACTTCAACTTAGGTTTAGCCTGTAATACATCATTTCTTTGAGTGTAAGGGTGATGTTATCGGAAGTTAAGATGGAAGAAAGTCTTCGATGCCATAACCATGCTTGTGGTTGGTGAAGCTTTAGCCATTGAAAACATATTGGAGTGATGAAGTTATTTCTTGAAGAGATATTGTGTAGAGATCAGATCCACGATACCAGTTAGTAAATCGTTTCCCTGAAGATCTCCAACAAACATGTAGATTTCCTGAAAGCAACCTCCAAACAGCATACGAATTGACCACCGAGAAAAGATTGTGATTGAGGCCTTCTGACGTAAAATAAAACCCGTTTGATCTTCACATATTCCTTGAATCTGATCTCCATAACAGAATTGGAGCAAACTGATCATTTTCCAAAACTACACTATGTACCCTGAGAATTTCTCCACAAAATTTACACACAGCTTGAGATTTCCCGTCATGTGCTTTGTGCATCCAGAGTCAACAATGAATAGGATGAGTTGTACAATCTGCAAGAGAATTAGAGGACGATGGAACATTGGACAAAAATTGGAATCCTAAGGAATATGGTCTTCAAGACATTAGTTATCCTAGAGACAATGTCTATAGTAGGACTAATACTTGTTGATTCATTAGCTTTCCTAATCTTAGGCATCCATATCTGTTTGGTCCTAAGTGGCTTTTGTGTCCATGTATAACCTGTTGGACATCTCTTAGCTATCCACCATTTCCATTCCTGATTTGTATTCTCATACAACTCCTTATAGTAACTCTTGGATTTCTGAATAGTGGTATCTGATGCAACTGTTTTCTTATGGGGTGTTGCAACAGATTTGTTCGCTTTTCTCTAGGGTTTAATTTGCACTAATACGGCACTACCTTCAGTCCTTCTTAGTCTTGAATTCTAGTCTTTCAAGTATCTAGAAACACAAGCATCATGATCTGAATTAAACACACATTTTCCACAATCAGCACAAACAGCATTTACATTCGAAGTTCTTGAGTTTAAACTGTCATTACACGCAGTTACAGACTTTGTTTTCTTAGAAATACTAGAAATCCTATGGTTGTCTTCTACTTCCTTCTTTGTAAACTTCACTTGACTAATGTTTGGCACGACCTTATCTTTCACTTGATAGCTCTTAAGCTGTGGTCTGCTAACACTAGTAGTGTGAATTACTCCTGAAGATTTAGACATGTGAGGATTAGTATTCCTAGAATAGATGAGCAACTTTGGTGTTTCTAGTTTCGTGTTGTGGTGGAGGCAATTTATACATTCTGTGTGCACATTTGTGTTTTGAATCGCTTGGTTTCTATTCTGAGGCAAACTCTGTTGAGTGACTGGTTTAAATAAACCATCCGACACATTAGTTTTATTAACCGACTGTTTTGTTTGAAAACTTCTCATTCCAGGAGAATTTGAAAAAGGAGTCGGTTTTCCTAAAACTGATGGTTTTGGAATCCGTTGAGCATTTGGTTGTCGAACAACAGATGGTTTATCAAACTGAGTTTCCAAGGACTTTCCTTTTGTTACCAGAAATGAGTTTCTTTAACTCATTTATCACCATGTTCTTATCTTGCTTTGAGCTTTCAAAATCTTGTATTTTTGGATATTGCTCACGTTCTTTTCGATATTCATTTGAAGCATTTTCTTTGCAACTGGGTTGTTTTTCATCTGTTCTTACAATTGATTGTAAGAAGTTCAAGAAAAATTGAGTGTTTTTCAAGTTTAGAAAAACTTTTTTAACAAATTATTATGAACTTCTTTGTTAACAGATTCAGTTCGTTTCGAAAGCTTTAGTGCAAGACATTCACATTCTTTGACTTTATGAAGACACATGCATTTCAATTTCTGTATAAAACGAGCATTTGTTAGACAGAGAATGCAAATATGAACTATGTAACTTCTTTAGACATACACTCTCGAGAAGTAGATCATCTATGTTTGAACAAAAATCGCTTTTTGGATCAAGTTCGTTCAAGCTCCTTTGCAAGGGAATTAAACGTTACTCAAATCGTCATTCTTTTCTCTTTTTAGTTCAGGAATAAAATAATGACTGTCTAGTATAGTTTTGTCTGAAAGATGCATTAATAAGATTTTGATCAAAAACTTCCATTACTCTTAGCAGTTGGGTTAGGAAATGCAAATCCGAGTATGATTTTGACCAAGTTTTGTTGACAAATTGTACTAAATGATTGATGTTGTTTGTCTTTTCGTTATAAAGAATCTACTTTTACTATGGATTTAGATAGTAGAAAGCCCAACGTTTTAGCATTGTTTGGTTTTGTCCTAACAAACGTTTTTCTCCACATTGTCTTCCTCTATCATCTTGGCTGGTTTGTTCCAACTGATCAAGATAGGCTTTGGATTGTGGTTTGAAAGTTCATAAAGACTGTTTTCATATGTTGTTAATTATATGGTTTCACTTTGTCTTCATCCATTTATGATATACTTCTCCTTTTTCAAGAAGTCACTGTGTCTTCCCATGGGGCAAAATTTGTTTCTGCAGGATAGAAGTATCATATGGGATCTCATATAACAAAGACGGCTTATAAGATTGAGCTTCCTTGAGGTACTTTGGATAGCAAAGGTTTTGATCTACCATTATATCGTAGCGCTATTTGGGTGATATGATGTGAATGGTCTGAATTGACTGATTGCGTTATAATGATTTCATTTAAAAACTTTATTGCTTTCTCCATCTCATTCATCGATTTTCAATGTCTTTTCCTTCCTTAACCTTTAAGTCCGTAATTACCTTAGTTTCTTTTGAGTTGGACCTTCTTAAGATTGTGACCTATTTAACAGAACTCTTTATAACTAGCCTCATCGTTGTTTCTCTATGACAACTGAAATTTCATAGGTTTTAGTTTTTAAACCCTCTTTTATGTCAATGTTTTTAATAGCTAATAGTCCTAGAGTGTCATTTAACTTTGTTGAAGTATGTTTATAATCACTTGTTAGGTCATTAAGGGGCCGTGTACTTCGCAAGATCAGTATGTTTTGTGCTGAAGTGCAAATCACGAGAACTATCCGACTTGTTGTAGCCTCCCCAATGCCCTACTTGACTATCCAAGTTTAGTTTTGCACTCCTTCAGTTCTTGAGTTATGATGCTGTTTGCTTTCTTTATTTGCTTTAATAACGTTTTGTTGTCTCATGGTCAAGATGTCAACTTAGCAAATTAAATTAGCAAGCGCAGCTTTCGTTCAACACATTCAGCCGCATTTTGATCAACCTGATTATCATTAGTACATTATTTGATGAATCAGAATGACATGCTATCATCCTTATCTAAAACATATGTGTCATTTAATGGAATCAGGTTGCTCAGAATGTCGTTCACATTGGCAACACTTCATTTTCATCATGGTTTTGTACCTGTTCCATGGCGTATCAGTAGATTAGAACTTAGATTCGCATGTTGAGGACTCTGAAATCTTATGCCATGTAAATGTAAGTGCTTTCAATTCTTTGTCATCCATCTCTTCATCCGTGTCTTCTAGTCCAATCAGCTTGCTAACTTGAAGGTGGAAAACCTTGTTCAGCTTTTGTTTGCACATCATCACATTTCTCCTTTGTATACGCGTAGTCTTTAACCCGCTTTGGCTTCCTGCATTCCCTGGCATAGTGTCCAAATCCCTTGCAGTTAAAGCACTGTATCCCATTTTGTTGCACTACCGGACTGCCTACTGTCTCCCTAGCCCCAGCAACTGTCATCGTCCTTTGATTCCCAAACTGCCTTGACTGATTGTCGTTGTTATTATTCTCCTTCGGTGTGGTATCTTCAGTCCTGTTGTTTGGGAGTTTGAAGAAGTTCGAAGGTTGTTGTTGGTAGGTTTGTACAGTTCTTGAAGTACTTAGCAAGGAAGTTAGTGCAGTTCTTTTGCATTCTTATCCCTCGAACTTGTTCTGGATCATGTCTTCCTATAAACGGACTCAGGTTGAGTGAGTAATGGGTTTGGCGATTGATCTCTTTGACTTTGTATTGGTGACGCCATTGTCGTGATGGAAGAAGATTCGCTTTGTGTGCATGGTGCATTCGATCTTTGAGGTTTTGGTGCCTGATAGTAGTTATCTGGATTTGGTTGAGCAGCCGCAAGAAGTGCTAATGGATTTGCACTTCTGGCTAATCTCTCAGAACGGATATCATTAACTTCGTTTTGAAACTGCTTCAGAACGTCAAACAGCTTGTGATATGAGACTGTGTCTATTTCCTGTCTCTGCTTGACCACCGTCACAAATCTTGACCATTCTGGTTGAAGTTGTTGAAGAAATTGAACATTCACTTGCATTGGTGAAACTTGCAAGTTGTTCCTTGTCAACTCATTCATCAGTTTATAAAACCGGGAGTAATAAGACTCCATGGATTCTCCATCTCGAGAAGTAAATTTCCCAAATTCCCAGAATAGATTGGTCTTTACATCTTGTACGTTCAACGATTCCCCTTGTTGTAGCCTTTCAATGGCTGTCCACATCTCCTTTGCTGTGTTGCATGCATCAACAGTTGAGTAAATTTCATCCCCAATACCAGTCAGAATCAAGAAAATAGCTTCCTTTTCAGCTTGAAAGTAAAGTTTGTTCTCTGCTGTCATGTTGTGTATTGTCTCAACTTCTTCATGTGCAGCTACTGGTAGAATGTTCTCTGCTGCTTCAACTGCTGCAATGAGTACGTTCGTAGGCATATATGGACCGTCAAAGATGCACTTCCTCAGATATTCACCATTCGATTTAGTGTCAAGGTATCGCGAAAACAGTGAAATGCCTCTGAAATATCTTCTGGTCCACGCATCGGTGGATGTCTTTTGAACCAGCATGCCATTATATTGTTATGCATTTGGCTATCTGTAGGAGGATGTGTTAACTGGAGTAGACATGATGAATGAATAGTTATGAATTATGAAGTGTGATTGATTTTGTTGGATCTTAAGTGGATTGATTGTGAACGAAGTTGTGGTTTCTTGTGTAAGCTATTCACGTTTCCGGGATTTTACTCGTCCTATGATTAAAACCGAATAATGAATTAACGGGATTTTACAAATCAATAGAAAATAACGTGAGTGATTGATTCGGATCAAGCGGCGAAAAATTCCAAAAATAACTAAAAAAAGCGTCAATAAATTCATTAGAAAATGATGTTTTTGGGGCCTCTTAAAAATCCTTAACTAGTAAAGGAGCCTAATGGTGATTTGTCTCGTTTTTCTCTTCGATTTGAGGAGGTCACGGCCTAAAAACGGACTTACGGTATCAAAGTTATGGCTGTTTTACTGAAACCCTTTTCGTCACACAAGTTTTCTAAAAAAAATTCGTTCGGTCCAAAAAAAATTTGCTCGTTCGATTCCGCTCGTTCGGTTCCGCTCGTTCGGTTCCGCTCGTTCGGTTCCGCTCGTTCGGTCCTTGAAGAAAAAGAACTCGTTCGGTCCAAAAAAAATTTTTGCTCGTTCGGTTGTACAACTTTTTCTCTCGTTCGGTTGATACGTTTAACCACTCGTTCGGTTGTAACTTTTTTCCACTTTTTTCGTTCTTCTCTTCTTGTCACCCGAGTATCACGTTGAATAACCCAATGAAGCCGAGAGATTGTTAGCTCTAACTAGGCGTTTCCAACCACAAAATGAGCCATGAAAAAAGTATGGTTGCCGAGTGATGAAGCAACCCAACTGCCGAATCCAATAGTCTTACAACAACAAAAAAAACCACGAAATCCACCCGAGGCGATTGATACCAATTGTAGGAACCCGATTCACTTCACTTCATAAATCAACACGAATCAAGAACAAGAAACTTGAAAAGAGATAGAGAGAAAAGAGAGAGATGAGAGAAAAAGATTTTTAGATTTAGAAAAAATGAAAACTAGATATTTTCTAAAAGAAAATATCTATATATATATGAGATATTTTCTGAAAAGAAAATATCTAAATATATATATATACCCCTACACATTTAATGTGACGCGCGGGATATTTAACTAGGACCCGGGCTCGGGTTTTGTTTGGGATTAAACCCGAAACATATACAATATTAGATTATCTATCGAGCCCGTAGGATCCCGTATCACTTCACTTTATAGAATCAAACACGAAATTAGAACTAGAATGAGAAGAAAGATTGAGGTTGTTTAGAGAGAGAAAGAGGATGAGGTGATTGAGAGAGAAAGTGAAAGATATATTTTTGACTATTTGAAACTACTTAGGCTTTTTCTTAATAAGAAAAAGCTTTTATACCCGTACGCTAAAGGTACAGCGGGATATTTAACTAGGACCCGGGCTGGGTTTTGCATTGGGATTAAACCCGAAAACTTACATCTTAGATTCACAATCGAGCCTGAATCCCGAGTATTATATCTATTACAACTGATAACAAAATAGAGACGAAGCTCCCTCGTAGAGTGTATCGAGGCGTTTCCCTTGTTGACTCAATAAATGAGGATAACAATTAGATCATTTATCCCATGTAACTACCCATCATTTTGTATAATTATTGCAAGACTTGTTACTTAATCGTTTGTATTGAGAGTTGCGAGTAATTAGTAGTAATTATGGAGAGTACTTGTGTGAAGATTAGCTACGCATTTGGAGTTATTGAAGAAATATGATGAATCTAAATTCTGGACATCCTATTGCCGTATCCATCAAGGAGATTACAGTGTATACTGTTCTTGACTTCACTAAAGACCACGAAGGTACAGTTTCAACGCGTATCTAGAAGAAGTTTCCATAGCCGTATTCAAGATATAGTAATAAAATATTCTAGAAGATATCGAACGTGGTCCCTACTCCAAGAAACCCCCGATACGCCGTATTGACCTCAGTCAATACGCCGAAGACCGAAGCTCCATCGTAGAGTGACCGAGCTTCCTTGTTCGACTCAATAAATTGAGGCTAACAATATTTTCGATACCTAAACCATAAAAGTCGATTTTCAGAGGAGAAAAAGAGCAGAAAAGGTCTTGCAACATAATTAATTCCATAGGGAACAACTTGTAATCTCCTATACTCTTGTAATCATTCAGTTTCTGGTATAATTCGTTAACTTGGTTAGTTTACCTTGGCTAAATTATTACTTTTGTATTGACTATGACGTTTGAAGGCTAATACCTTCGGGTATTAGCCATTATTATGAAGATCTGAATGTTTGGTTTGTTTATCTCGATTGATTAATTTATCATTGATTGCTTGTTTATGTTAATCAGTTTATACTTGTTTACGTGTTTTTGTATGCGACCTATCATTTAACTGGATCTAGTGATACGGACCAAGTAATCTAGATGTCGGGATGGCTCTCCATATAATGATTTATACATCTAGACCAATAGGATCACAAATAACGACCTATCTTTGCCCTTAGATTGTGAGATTAGTTAGACCAACAGGTGTCCATGGGATCAACAAGTACGTTCTTGATTAATTGGTAAAGACTTGGTTAGTAGACTACTAGTGTATGAATCGCCATTAAGCAGTAAGTGGGTAAAGTCTCTATGAGCTAGGATTTAACAAGATCACCATTGATTTAATCTCTAAGATAGATTATAATCAGCAAATAAGGATGCTTTATGCGGATGCGTTTAATTGTGACAGAATTCTACGTGTTTAGGTTTAAGAAAGAGGTACCGCCTTATTCTTAAGAATGATATGCCGCCTCGAGATAAGTAATCATTGCACTAAATAAACAAACCAACGTTGTGATTAGATTAATAATGGTTAATACAGTTTTCTTATATTTGGCTAGACCGCTCTTTTATCTTCTATTAATTTACTTGCGTGTGTTTTAGTGTCTTAAGTTGATTTTAGTCACCATAAAATCCGTGCCAGTCTCTTAGGATGAAAACCCCCTTATCCTTTAGATTTAGGATTAACATAGGATAGAATTATCTTAGTTTAGATAACCAAAATATTAATAAATTGAAAGATTATTTCTCGCTTTTAGTGATCGATATCCTACTTACCACGAAACTCCCATCTGACCGGGTACACTGCCCGTAAAAGTGTTGTTTTAGGTAAAGTCGGTAAAATATAAATTTAAAAACTTGAAAGCATAAATTATACCTACACGACGACACAATTAGTCGCTCAAGTACGAAACTGTTTGTCTCAGAATTTCAAGTGCGACACGGAATAAAATGGTATCCGACCCGCCATGGCTACAAATACCATGCTCGTGGTGCTACCCTGCCAAGATACGTGTCGTATTCAGTCACCATGATCAATAATAAGTGCACCAATACAATATCATCATCGCCTGTAATTTACAATGATAATAAACTACCATGGGATTAGCAAAACTTTCCCCGCCAAGATACACAAAATACCACTTCCACCAAAAAAACACATGTGCATATGCTAAAACGGCACCCAAATTTTATAGCACTATATTATACATTTACCTTTGGCACATGTTATTAGAATAAACAATCCGTCACATCTCTGTATCGCACATGACACGTACACATTGTCTATTCTTGTTTAATGAAGCTCGGACTTAGAAATAAGTAATGAAAGAGGATCAAACTGCCATGACTGCAAACTCTATAAGTTGCCTCACCAAGGTGCAGATGATCTCAACTTTGATTGGGTTCAGTTGAACACATCCAAATTCAATCATCACTGCAGCAATCAACGAAATATAAACAGTTCTAAGCATGACGTGCCATGTGTGGGAGCATCAGAGAGGTTATGGCATCCATTTATACAAAAGGCAGTCGTGTATGGCTAACCTGCCATGGCTGCAAATCTAAGAATTTACCCCGCCAAGATACGGATAACCTCATACCGTAATGTATCATTAACAACAACAACGAAAACAATATTAATCCATTTATACAAAAGGTATTTGCATATGTCTTACTGATGAGGTGTCATTTTATACACTATTTCAAGGTCATTTAACCCCCTAAATCATGCAAATATGCCCAGATTATGTGCTTAATCGTTTGTTTTTAGGTTTTAAAGTCGTTGGCTAAGAAACAAACCATCTGGTTCGATTACAACTTGGGAAGATCTGAAGACTAAGTTTCTAAGCAAATACTATCCACCTGCTCGTACTGCAAAAGAAAATAGAGGAGCAGCAACAACCCATTTTAGCAAGAACCGATGATACCGCTATCAAGCTTGGGAAGCGATTTAAAAGAACTCTGATGAATGTCCTAACATAAGTACCGGAGGATATAGGTGAAAAAAGGCATCTTGTTCTACAATGAATTGGATGTTCCAACTCGACAAATTCTCGATTCAAGAGGTGCCATACCATCTAAGACGGTTGCTGATGCAAAAGTAGCCATCCAAGAAATGGATGAATATTCTCAAAAATGGCACAATGGAACATCAAGGACTAGAAGTACTGAAACTTCTGATGGATTAGCAGCAATACAAGCACAACTCAACAATCTTAGAAGAGAGATCAAGAAAGTAAATGAAAAATTTTATGCTGCTCAAGTAGGATGTGAACAATGTAAAGGTCCCCATTACACCAAAGATTATCCACTCAAGGAAGAAGGGAAAACCCTCGAAGAAGCTTACTACACTCAATTTGGTACACCTTTTCAAGGAGGGGGATATAGAGCAACTGCTCTGGGGTTCTATCAAAGGAACAACGCGAATCCTTTGTACCAAGAATGAAGGTAATCTATGAAAGATACCCTGAGCAAGTTTATAAGTGAATCAGCAAAAAGACATGAGGAAAACTCTAGTTTAATCAAAGAGATCCAGCGTCAACGATTCTACCATAGAGAACCAAGAGCATCAACTAAAAACTTTTGGAGATCCAAATCGGGCAAATGAGCAAGGTCCTACAGGAAAGAGGATTTGGAAGTTTACCAAGCTTTACTGAAACTAACCAGAGAGACTATGTCAAGTTGATCTAGACTATTATTGAAGCTGATTCATACCCAATACGCCATATGGGATCCTCCCAATACGTCGTATCCACCAAACAGAACCGTACACTGATGTATGAGACAAAACAAACGACAATTCCATTACCAAGTCGTTTGAATGGTTACTACTGTAAAGAAAAGAAGGGATCATATAGACCACAATTCTCGAAAGCTTACTATGAAGCTTCACATATCAATAATTCCATGCCCAGAAAGGAGAAAGACCCAGGGAGTTTCACTTTACCTTGCTTTATTAACAACGTTTACTTTGATAATGCCCTTGCTGACTTAGGAGCTAGCGTTATTGTTATGCCTCTCTCGACCTACCTTAACTTAAGATTAGGCGAATTAGCTCACACTAAGTTGACAGTTGAATTTGCAGATAGGACTGTGAAATATCCAAAAGGAATTGCTGAAAACGTGCTAGTAGAAATTGGTAAATTTGTTTTCCTCATGGATTTTATAATTCTTGATATGCCCGAGGATATCAAAGTGCCCTTAATCCTCGAAAGACCATTTTTGTCTACCGCCCATGCTAAGATTGATGTTTTCAAAAGAAAGATTATGTTGAGGGTTGGGGAAGAGAAAATAATTTTCAAAAGTGTTAAACCGGCTAGTAGTTTAATTAAGAGGGTCTATATGTTAGGATTAAGAGAAAGAATAGAACTTGATTTAGAAGCTAGGCTAATGGGAGAGACTTTGGTGTTGAATAGATCATTAGACCCTTTCTTTGAGGATTACATAGAACTAAACGATCTTAATGTACCATTAGAGCTTAGGAGAGATCAAGTTGATAATTTAATTCCCACCATTGAGGAAGGTGAGGTAGCTGAGGAATTTAGAGCTAGGAATGATACTAGAATGGTTATCAAAGTTTTTGGATATCCTAGTGATTGCGACTACGATAAGAAAATCTATATCGATTGTGCCTACAACTTGAAGTTTTCTTGTATGATAGGTTTTAAATTTTTACACGCTAATTTTTTCCCTATCTTGTACGTAAATGTAATATCCAAAAAGTTTCATAATTCTATAATAAAGGATAAATTGGAATACAAGGGAAATAATGTAGTTGGAGCCTTAATGAACATACGCATCTTTGTTGGAACTTTTTCTATCTTAACAGATTTTTACAGTTTTAGAAGATATGGATAGTTATCGTGATGAAGAAATGGGTGATGTTATTTTAGGTGAGCCGTTTTTAAGAGAAGTTGGGATTAAAGCAAGACGGTTCGAAGGAATGATTACCATTGACAATGGTAATGAAGAAGTAACTTACCAAATGGTGCGGTCACATCTGAGGTTTAAACACCACACTAATGGACAATGCAACAAGATCCCACCATTACTGAAGGTAAGTGAAGAAGATAAGATGAATGGAATCTCGCACTCATACCAAAAGCTTAAGAATTTCTACAAGGGGGTCTTGAACTTAGGACCCGAATATGTCCGAGATGCGAAGATGGAAGAATGGCTCACACGCGGGCACATAAGTAATGAGGTGTCATTTTATACACTATTTCGATGTCATTTAACTCCCTAAATCATGAAAATATGCCCAGATTATGTGCTTAATCGTTTGTTTTAGGTTTTTAGCACTTGGATGGCATTTGGAGGAAATACACGTGACTTAGACTCATTTGGAGAAGAAACGGACAAGATTACGGACCTACACCAAATCCTTGAAGAAGTATTGCTTACAGAGCATGGAGACGGCGTCACAGCCATAAAGCGACGTCGTCGTGATCCATCTAGTGACGGCGTCAGAGATTTAGTGATGGCGTCAGGACGTAGCCGACTTAATGAGGATCTAGAATCATCCACGTAGCGACGGCGTCAGGATTACAACGCGACGTCGTCGCAGCGATATCTCTATAAATACTAAACTGATTTTAGGGTTTCAAGTGTGTAACTTTGTATAACTTTTGGGAGACGAACCCTAGCTCTTGTAGCAGCTTCATAGGTCATTTTTAGGGCCTCAAAACCCTATTATACTACCTTGAATCCATGTTTTAATTCAAGTAAGGTTATCTATCATTAATCATTCAATATGTCTATGTGTTGTGTGATTGATTTATCTCTTTGCTTTCATTATAACATGCGAGGCTAAACCCTCCTTTGTATTTACTTATGAAAACATGAAAGTCAGATTGTAGATCCTTTTACTGTTGCTTCTTGATTGATGATTGTGCGCGTTAGGTTTTAGAAAATCAGCTTTTGTCTATATCGTTGTAGACACGTCTAGGGAAACGCGAGTGTGTAGAAAGGATATCATCGGGTAACTGTCTTCATACTACCTTGCCCCTTTATATGGTTGACCCCTCTTAAGATATTTCACATGCATTTGATGTACTCTTAGGGGACTTGTAATAGTCTTGACACTACCTTACTTATGCGTTGTCCTAATAGAATATTAAATAGACAGCGGGTTCGTGTAATTCGTTCATGACCTAGGAGATACTTACACATATCATCACAAGTGTGACAAGGCACCAGGATTAGGAGAAGCAATCTGATAAGTAGTGCATTATTAAGTAAATATATTTAATTATCATAAAGTTATCACCTAGTAGATTAGATATTAGTTTAATTAGTAGTTAAACAAACCAACCTCTCAAACCATAGATTTAATTGCTTTTATAAAATATAAAAATACAAAAAGAATCTTCTCTCAACCCCTAGAATTCTGTTAGAACGTGATCAAGCCTTCCCAACCTATTCCACTAGAGAACGATAACAACCCCCGAGTCTTGCCTATACTACTACTACACCGATTAGGTACTCTACTTAAAGAGTTGTAAAACTTCTTGTAGAAGCCACTTACGACAAGCGCATCAAACTCCTTCAGTCCCGTTGAAGTTATGGGGCTTGCAAGTCAAGAATTCTTTGCAGGAGCAACCACAAGTTGTGTGCTCCGCTCCTTTAGCACTACCACTAGTTTCATCACTTACACCAGTACCGCTGTTTCGGTTTGCTTCATAAGCTATCAGTGCATCAGCTACACGTTGGGCTATCAGTTGTTCAATAGCGGCAGAACTTAGACCTTGTCTTGTTGTTGTCATTTTCTCTAAATCACAAAAGATAACAATAAACAATGACAACATTGTCATAACCAACATAATAGAATTAATACTTGTTACATCGTTTTACAAAATAAAAGAGTACAAGCGTCTCATTAATACTACTAGTCAAGTACTACTCAGATTAGTAGGCTACAACAATAATAGAAAGCTACAAGTGATACTAATCTACTAAGTACTGCCAGATGGTCCAAAG
>BQNB010165550.1:0-14208 GCA_026074375.1 Tanacetum coccineum | reverse complement strand
GGTTGCAACGAAACCTTATGGCTTATGCGGAGGTTGCCATATAGATTGTAGGCTTCTGTGAAGGTTGCAACGAAGCTCTATGGCTTATGCGGAGGCTGCCACATAGGTTGAAGGCTGATGTGAAGGCTGCCATAAAGGTTGCAGGCTTCTACAAAGGCTGCCACATTGCTAAGAAGGTTGCAACGCTTCTAAAAAGGCTTTACAGAGGCTATGGCCTCAACATTCTTCATAAAACAAACCCTAACAGAGGCTCATATGAAGGTTACCAAACATTTCTTTTCCAAACAGGCCATAACATTGGCTACTTCCTTTGACTCCGACAAAGGTTGTTAAAATGGTAAACGTAAATTTTTTGGTTGGAGGAAGACCTCGTGATTAGAGGTAAAAGTAGAGATTTAAGTGGTATTTCCAAGGATGTTGGGAATTGCAGTTGAATTCGACCGTTATATGTGGAAAATGATTATTTGACTAGGAAAAATAGGACTTATTGTTGCGGGCCCCACGGATGGCGCCACTGATTATGCAAAAAGAGGCACATACCAGGCTCCGATGGTGATCGAAGAAATCATATGGTGGTGATGTTGAGTACAAGATAACCTGCATATAAGAAATAGAAGACGCTACGTTAGATGGAGCCCAAAGGAAGCCCCGGGAGCCGCCTCCGATGTGAGAATCATACATGGTGATTATGATATTGAAGTATTGAGATAGAGGAAAGAATATCGTGTGGTTAAAGTTAGCTTACATACCTTGGTGATGGCTTCCCTATTTATAGGTAATCTATAGAGATGTAGGAGGCAGTTACACATGTTATGCGGAGATCATGGGTGGCAGTTATAGAGATAATGCCTATTGACCAGGTCTTGTTTGACTAACTTAGTTCTTCCCACGTTCATAGGTAGAGACACTTTGACCGTTAGGCTCCGAGAAGGGGCCTTCTACGGGGCCTTTGAGGGGCCTTTGAGGGACCTTCTACAGGGCCTTCTACGAGGCCTTCGAGGAGAAGGCCAGGGGGTCTTCGAGGAGAAGGTCGGGGGCTTTGACAGGGACTTCTACAGGGATAAGGCCAAGGGATTCGACAGGGCCTTCTACTGGGCCTTCGAGGATAAGGTTGGGGGTCTTCTCCTAACTTAACAAAGGTTAGACTCTGTTAGTATTTTGGGTAAAGGTTGACGATTCCCTTGCGGTAGCCATTGTGAATGACTTTACGCCAACATAATGTAGGAAGAAAGCGTAGGCTTCATCCTTTAGGATAGTACATCATCACCCTTTATACAAATGGTAAACTACGTACCAGAGTTACGGTAATGCTCGTAAGCGGAGCGGAGGGTACGTCATCGCCCGTCTGCCAGAAGAAACGCATATTAGCTAAAGACCGAAATGAAGCAATCACGGCAGAAGTGACTAAGCTTGTTGAGGCATTAATACTCAAAGAAGTATACTTTCCGCGATGGGTGGCTAATCCGGTAATGGTACGAAAAAGTGATGGAACTTGGCGCATGTGCATCGATTTCACTAACATGAATAAAGCTTGTCCAAAAGACAGTTATCCACTGCCTGAGATAGACAAGAAGATTGAGTCCTTAGATGGATTTAAATATAAATACTTTTTAGACACATACAAAGGATACCATCAAATACGCATGGCCGAGGAAGATGAAGAAAAGACGGCATTCTACACGGAACATGGGACTTTCTGTTACGAGAAAATGCCTTTTGGGCTAAAGAACGCTGAGGAAACCTACCAATGGTTGGTAGACAAAGCATTCTCCAGTCAGATCGGTCAAAATATTGAGATATATGTCGATAACATGGTCATAAAAAGAAAAATTGAAGGAGGTCTGATAAATGATATTGAAGAAACTTTTCATACCTTGTGACACATAAACATGAAGTTGAATCTGAAAAAGTGTGTATTTGGTGTAGAAAGTGGGAAATTCCTGAGGCACTTGATCACAAAGCAAGGAATTGAACCTAACCCGAAAAAAGGTCAAAGCAATTATCGATATGGTATCACCTAGGACAATACGGGAGGTGCAGAGCCTCAAGGGAAAACTATCTGCTTTGGGCCGATTCCTAACAAGGTCAACAGAGAAAGCGCTTCCATTTTTCAAAACTCTAAAGGGGTGCATAGAAAAAAGAAATTTTTAGTGGAGCCAGGAAGCAGAGGAAGCATTCCAGAAGGTCAAACTACATTTGCAGTCCCTCCCTGCCCTAACTGTATCGATACTTGGAGAGACATTAACACTTTATTTGGCAGTATCTCATGAAACTGTTAGCTTTGTACTCATGGCTGAAAGGGGGAACATCCAACGGCCAATTTATTTTGTCAACAAAGCATTGCAAGGACCAGAGATGAATTACCCAGTTCTCAAAAAATTAGCCCTCGCACCAGTACACACAACACGTCATTTGCGTCGATACTTTCAAGCTCATAAAATCTATGTCCTTACACACCAGTCAATTCGACAAATATTTCTCAGACAGAAGAACTCGGGCAGAATAGCTAAGTGGGCTATCGAGTTAGGAGAACATGACATCTCTTATAAACCTCGTTCAGCAATCAAAGGATAGGTTATTGCAGACTTCTTGGCTGAATGCCCAAACAACACCTTTCAGAAAGAACCAAAAGAAAAGGATAAGATTATGCCCAAGGCACATCGTGAGTGCCAGTTTGGACATTATACACCGATGGTGCATGAAGCAATGAAGGTGCTGGAGCCAGTCTCATTTTAACCGATCCTGAAGGAAACGAAATCACGTACGCCTTGCGCTTTGAGTTTCCAACCTCTAATAATGAGTCATAATATAAAGCATTAATTACAGGTTTAGAACTGTCCATCAGACTAGAGATCCACCATTTGCAGGTCTTCACAGATTCACTATTAGTCACTAACCATGTCAAAGGGACGTATAAAGCAAGGGAAGAATCCATGAAACAATATTTGGAAAAAGTTTGAAGCTTACAAGAAAGATTCAAAAGCTTTTCAATCACGTAAATCCCATGCTCAAAAAATAAACGAGCTGACGCTCTCAGTAAATTGGCATCTTCGTCATTTGTACATCTCACTAAAAAGGTCTTAGTAGAAGTCATCCTATGTCAGAGCACTAAAATTAAAAAGGTGATTACAGTAGAGGAACCAGGTACGACTTGGATGGATCCAATCATCAGCTACCTAGAGGACGGACATCTTCTAGAAGATCCAGTCACCGCAAGAAAGATTAGGATAAAAGCACATTAGTACTCGCTAAAGCAAGGAATTTTGTATAGAAAAGGATACTTAACACCTTGGATGCATTGCGTCGGCCCAAACCAAGCATGATATGTTCGGAAAGAAGCACACTTTGGGTCCTGTGAGGAACATGCCGGCCCAAGGACCATCGCACAAACAGTAGCGCGACTTGGGTACTACTGACCCACCATGTATAACGATGCAACCAAGGTCGTCAGCGCATGTGCTAATTGCCAGGAGCACGCTCCTATAATGCGGAAACCACAATGCGACATGTTCAGTATCTCTAGCCCGTAGCCCTTTTACCAATGGGGAATTTACCTAGTAGGTTAATTTCCCGAAGCGCCAGGAAGGGTTAAATTTTTAGTTGTCGCCGTCGATTACTTCACAAAATGGGTGGAAGCAGCACCACTGGCTACTATCACTGGAAAAAATATTCTCAAATTTTTCTGGAACAACATCGTGTGCCATTTTGGAATCCCAGGTGTTATAATCAGTGACAATGGTAAACAATTTGCAAAAAAATCCACTTCGCGACTGGTGCGACGAGCTCAAAATCAAACAATAGTTCACTTCTGTAGCACATCCACAACCAAATGGTCAAACAGAGGTAGCAAACTGAACCTTGATACAAGGACTCAAAACGCGGTTAGGTAAAGCAAAAGGCAAATGGGTCAAGGAGTTGCCTAACGTACTTTGGGCATATCGTACAACGGCAAAAACAAGTAATCATTGCACCTCGTTCAGTCAATTCTAAGGATCAAAAGCAGTCCTACCACCAAAAATCAGCCTCCATACCTACCGCGTCCACTCATATGATGAGTATCAAAACACTGAGGACCTGCGCCTAAATCTAGACTTGCTAGAGGAACGAATGGACATAGCGGCACTACGCGAAGCCAGATACAAACAACATATGGAGCAATACTACAACTCCAAAGTTCACCATACATACATCAAGGTTGGGGACTTTGTACTTCTCAAAAACGAGGCAAGTCGACAAGAAGGTCAAAGAAAACTTGACCCAAATTAGGAAGGGCCATATCAAATTATCGAGACTAAGCGCCCTGGAACATATGTGCTAAAAGACTTAAACGAGAAATTAGTACCAAGAACATGACACGCTAGTAATTTACGCAAGTTCAATTTCTAACAACCTAGAAATGATGCAATGTCATGCGACGATATCGTACCTTAAAAAGTACATTGTACATAAATAATGTGCGCATTTCTACGTTCTTGAATAAAAGGAAAGTTTATGTCTCTACTATTTCTTATAGAGTAAAAAAAGGGGGGGAGTAAGGGACGGTGTAATTAAGAGTACACCTTTGGAAAAGTATATACCTACATATATATGCAAAAGAAGCAAAGCAAGTCTTGCACCAAGATCAAACAACATGTATCCCGCCAGTAAAGTGATAAGAGCTCGATAAAACATCACGATACATTTCGGATCACATCCCGCTAACAAAGGGAGATTTGTTTTACAGACATACATCTATTGCGACGACATTAATAGTTAGAGGTCTATACCAATAAATTAGTACCTACGTATTTATAAATACATGAAGCTTAAATTAGCACCTACGTATTTATAAATACATAAAGTGAGAAGTAAGACATGCACGCACACGCATCGTCATTACAAGTAACTTATACGCACGCATAGGCATTTGGTGAAGTCATAGTATTAGCCACATTTATACCTCATAATATGTTTTTGAGACATTAGCTAAACCCTGAAAAACGTATGACCACCTGACTACAATTATGACTAAAGTTCTTTTAAGTCATGCAAAAAAAATACTTATTCTATTAGTTCTAAAAGTAGAGATTAGTTTCGCATATACACTTCATCCTTTTGTTTCGTGTAAATAGGTGCCACGAACATGAAAGGCAACTTTGCATACTTTGGTGGTCCTCATCATCTAGTCTCTTTAATCCAAGTAATATGTAAATATTATAGGATGTTTAATATAAACTAAGATAACAAATTTTTGCCACTAAAAGGTGTTATGGTCCAATACCTCAGCAATTGCCTCAACATACCAAGTACAACACTTTTTCATATGATGCATGCAAAAGGAAAATTATATGTAGATATCAACTCACTCCATACAACTCTTATATCTAACACACACAACAGTTAGTAGTACTACTACCATTTCCATTAATATATTACATCAAACCCACGATACATAATAAAACTTACAGACACAACAGAGGTAGCCTATATCTTACAAGATGAAAATTTGGCTACACAATATATAACGAAACACACCACCATTACTTATGATATAGCTTAAACACCTTGTGTCGCGGATCGACTGCTTGACCCTTCGCCCACACCACTATCACCACACTCTAGCACACTACGAAGCAAACTTAGAGACAAGTCAGAAGATGAAATTAGGCTCTCCATACATTCTCATCTAGTTCTCTTCAAGTTACTAACAATATCCTTGACTTTGCGTGGAAGATTAGGATCACAACCCGAAAGGTTGATAACCATCGTGGAGTTCATGAGCCCTCCTGGCATCCTAACTCTAGGGCCCGTTTTCGACCAAAAACTTTTCTGAACCTTCACTACTCGCTATCAAACTTAGCATACCTCTAGAATAGCCTAACAAGCATCCCTAGGGATTGATTTCTTCCTCAACCTAGTCAAGATCGGCCAAGGCCGACTTCTCTCGTTCCAAAGTAGAAACCTTCTAAGATAAATTAGCTTCCAATCCCTTAGCTCTATTGAGGTTACCGAATATACTGCTATAGCTAGCACATGACATTGAGTAATGCGATTTCAAGCTTTCATTTTCAGAGCATAAACCATTCACAAAATTCTGCATGGATCCGTTCATTGCTTAAGTGTGATAACCAGAAATATTTACAGGGCTAAGTATTATAAAATATTATAGTTTTAAATGTTGGAGTCTTTCGATCTTGTCAGTTTTCCTGATGAAAGTTAAAAAGTTGACTTTTGTTGTCTATTTTGTGTATAAGCAGTTTTGGTTTAATCGAGAATTTGATAAAGTGTGGAGTTCGTAAATGAATCAATTATGATTCATTTTCCTGTTTTAGAGTGGTTTTGAGGTTTTCAGTTCTTTCCGGGAAGTTTTCCCGTGTTTAGCAAAAAATCATCACGCATCGCATACCGGCACGACAGTTAATTAAGTATGGAGATTTATAAGGTTGGAAATGTGTTAATGGGTTTATTTATTTAATAAATTGATAATAATGAAATAACGTCGATTTAAATTGTAAATCGTGAGTGTGAGATTTGAAAGTTATCAGAAAAATAGTTATTTTCGTGAATTTCAGTAAAAGACTGTAACAGTCGTAAAAAGGTGAAATTTTGGGTGAATATAAGTTTCCAAGCTATATTTTGTGGTTTGAAGTGTTTTTAAATGGATGAGCAAGGTTCGATTGAGTTTTGTCAAAAATTCATGTTTTCGGTCCGGAGTCGGTTGTTAACGACTCAAATGGATTTTTGTAGCTATTTAAGGTGATAAGTGTCGTATGAATAATCCAGTTTATGGAAAAATAATTTTAAACGCAATGGAAGTGATAACTAAGTTTGGGTGACGTTTTAAATAGATGAAAATTTAGCTTTTAAGTGATCCCGACACAAAAAGAAAGACTCGAGACCCTCCTTGGATCCTATTTTGGACGCCTAGGGGATAAAGGGACAAGATGGCTAAAATTTTGCTATGATGTCTCACCTAGTACCATAATATACCTCCACCACCTCAACCATTTCACATACATGCATCATTTTGAAATAAAAAAAATCTCTCTCTCACTCTCTCTCTTTCTTTATATTTGACCGAACCACAAAGGAGAAGAAAAGCAAATATTTTGAAGATTTTGCCAAGAACACGGGTTAATATTTTATTATTGGGTTGTTAGCTAGTAGTTTCGGGTTGAAGAAACAAAGTTTTTAGTTTTATTCGCGCGTCTCGATCAAACCAAGCTCATCAAACAAGTAAGTTTTTATAAAACTTTGAATTTAAGTTGTACTTTTGTGATTATGGTGATGTCTAGATGCTAGTTGTACAAGTTGATCGCCAAAAAGATCGAAACTTGAAATCAAAAATATAAAAAGGGGTGTTTATGCGTCGGTTTAAGAAGGAAAGGAAGAAAAGATTTTTGAGTTTAAATAAAATGGTTGTTGCGGTAATTTTTCGTTTTATAAAAATGCTTATAAGAGCTTATTTGGAAGTTTTGCTTATTTAATAAGCTAGGATATAGCTTATTTGGGCTTATGTGATTTTGGTATGGGATGTTTTGTTGGACCGGCCCAATAAGGGTGCGTCCGGTTTGTTTCTAGCCTGACAATGGTACGTTTCGTTGGTTTCGGCCCAACAAGGGTCCGTTTGGTTTTGGTTTGGGTGCTACAATGGGCTCGGCCAATTTGACTTGGGCTTATTATGTTCGCTTATTAAATTTGGCTTATATTAAGCTTATAGCTTAATGGATTTGACTTATTCGGTTTTAGCTTATTTTAGTTTCGGCTTATTTGAGCTTATATATACATATATGCGGCTTATTTTGAAGCTTATGGCTTAATTAGTTTTGGATTTATTTATATAATGAGTTTATAACTTATTGTTCCGGCTTAATGAGCCCCGGATTATGGGATTTTGATTTATATTTGATGTAACTCAATGGGCTTAAGGTCCATTGGGGTTGAATTGTATTTTGGAGAATTATGAAAAGAAGTATGAAATAAGTTTCGCTATCGGGCTAAGTATTTTAGACCATGATGAACCATATGACCCAGTAACAAGTAAATGAGTTTGTGGACTTTTATAAATGAACTAAAGAAAATTGTGTTGGACTAAGAGTAAGATTGTTGTTGTACTTGTCGATTGTGAAGAGGTTATTTTGCCACGGTTTAATAAATCATGTCAATGGTATTGATATTGTGTTTGTCGGAAAACGTCGGATTTGTGAAAATTGTTTTGGATTAAGGTTTAATACCTTGGAAAGGTCATAAAGGCGTGCGGGTCATGCCGAATTTTCGAAAGAATTATATACTTAAAATTTTGCTAAAAAGAGATAAAATTTTCAATGTTTTAACAATAAATAGTTATTTAACTTGAAGATTTAATACAATACGAACGATGTAATTTCTCGAAACTTTTCTTAAATATTTACTATTTATAACCGTTGTGTCGATTTTGATTGAGGAAATGGATGGGTGAATCTTAAGGAAGATTAAGTGTTGAGGTAAAAGCCTTTGGGCATATTGAATGGCGAGATGTTGTAACTACCCCGTTAGCCCGATAATAAGACGAAAATGATAATAAAATATTATTTTTTTATTTAAATTATTGAATACTCATATATATATATATATATATATATATATATAATTTATATGATTTATAGATAAATTATATATATATTATCATATATTACTATTATGTGTGTGTGTAGGTGTGTGTCTTATGCTTATAATGTGTGTGTGTGTGTGTGTGTGTGTGTGTATGTATATGTATATCTAGCATATGGATTTCGGAAGTGTGGATTATTTGTCTTTAACTTTTGAGCTCTTGCTCATTTCTTTTCGTCAGTTTCTCGTGGAGTATTTTGGTCGATTGTATTTTTCGGGAATTTGAGGTGTTGAGCTTTGTTGTATTGGTGTCACACTTTGCCTAAGTGTTTTTAAGTCGTTTTCACGTAATTACCACACAAACATAAATTGAGATAAAGTGTTGATGATGAGATAAAGTCTTGGTAATAAGACGATGGTTTTTGTAATAAATTAAAGGTTTTGGATAACGAGATGGAATGAGATGAATTGAAAATGAGGATTTTGCGTGAGTTAAGGCGAACGCTTGTACAATAAGATAATTTTGTACGAGTATTGATATAGTGAGTATATATTAGGTCGTTGTCGGGTACATTGTGCGCTTGCGTAGGGATTTATTATGTTCTGCTTTATTGAGATTGTGCGGTTGCTTTGATTGCTGATTGAGGTGAGTTCTTGTAGCCCCACTTTTTACTGGTTTTTTCGTTGGGGGAAAATGATACTCAAATGTGTTTTGAAATGTTTTGAATTGATCTGTGCGAAATGTGGTTTTGTTTTTGGGACAAGATATGTGCTTATGACTGCTATGTGAATATTATGTGTTGTATGATTGTTTGGATCGGATGGGTACGCCTACCCAGTATTTGTGATATTATTGGATCGGATGGGTACGCCTACCCAGTATTTGTGTGATTATTAGAGCGGATGGGTACGCCTACCCAGGTTTGTGTGTGGTCCTGCCCTAATTTTAGTGCTCCAGCTGGTAGGCCCTTTAGGTGCGTAAGTGACATATGGTTATTGATTAGCGGTGATGCTAAGGTTGTTTGCATATATTCATTGTCATATAGCACTATTGTCCACTGTTGAAATATTGGCACAGCTTTTGGGTTTAAGGTCAAACCTACGAGCTCACCAACATTATTGTTGACGTTTTCGAGTATCATTTTCAGGTGTGTCAAATCAAAGGTATATGATTGGTATTGGAAGAGAAAAGATGTAACCCAAGGGGACTGGGTAGAGATGGACGTGGTTTTGACTTATGTTAAGATTTTAACTTGTAAAATTCTGTAAAACTTTAGTTTTATGAATGTAAGCTATAAAGTGTATGATCTTCTATCTTGTGCAATGAATGGTATCATCACATCCCGTGTTTCTGCTGTTAACGGGGTGTGACAGATTGGTATCAGAGCCAAGGTTATAGAGAATGCTGGTTTTTATAAAATAAAAAGCGCAACTATAACCAGAAAGTGAAGTCTTTTTTAGTAAAACCTTGAACATGGATAAAGTTAAATAACCCGAGAAGTTCATGGTATTATTCCTAAACTACGCATAGCCTGATCAACTATGCTTAATTCGGGAAGGACTATGAAATGATGGGGTTAGTTTTCTAAAGTTATGTTAGGGGAGGGAGGGATGTGTGAGCAATGTAACCACCTGAAAATGATAGGATGTAAAGTGATAAGAACAGGTGCGAGTGTTGAGATTGAGATTGTGTTGATTTTAGGATTTCCATGATGCCTTAGTAGTAGTAGTGTGCGATGCCTAGAGAGTGTAAGTAAAAATTGTCGTGGGTAGCGATGATTGACTGTTTGGTGTTGGCCATGCATGCCTTAGTGTAATGTGTGTTGCCTTGAGAAATTTTATGGATAGTCACAAGTAGCGACGTAATTTGGGAATGTGCTTTGATGTATTATGTGTTTTATGTGTTGACCAGTCGTGCCTGTTCGGTATCGAACTTGGTTGGTGATTGTTGTTCGTATTTTTCCCGTTATATTTAATATATAAGGATATATATATGTATATATACAGTTATGGACGTCTAATTTCAAACGTTATGATGATTTGTATATGTAAGCAATAATGATGCTGATAATTTGGATAAAAATATTTTATACTTATACCCTTTTACCGTGTTATCAAAGGATGTCTACCCCAGTGTTTGTTGACCCGGAGAGTTCCACCCAGGCTGACGGAGCTCAAAGCTCTCGAGTGCCCGTGCCACTTCTTGAGGATCCCTATGAGGCCATTAGGCAGGCTTATCTGGATGGGACGGACACCAAGTCCGAGCCTTTTGAGGACCCATTGATATTGAGATACCTGAGTCACCCCTCACTATAGCACCACCTATACCACTATCTGAGAGTACCCCACCCGTTTTGGTTCTCATTCTCTGTAGGACGCATGTATGGCTGTGCGCGTTCCACATGCGATGTCATCGGGCCTCTCTGCCGATATGGCAGAGGTGGCAACTATGTCTGAGTCCGCATTCCGTAAAAGGTTTTGGTCCTCTTACGAGAGTTCACCATCTGTGTTGCCACCAAACTTTCCTTCGCGAAAGCATTATTGTGGTACGTCTGAGTTAGTAGAGGATAGTGATGATGAGGAGGATAAGGAGATAGAGGAGAGTATGGATTCTAACAGTGTGAGTGAGGACGCAAAGGACGAGGGTCCTACTGCAGAGGATGAGGATCTTGTTGCGGAGGACGAGGGTCTTACTGCGGAGGTCGAGGGCCCCGGTATGGATGATGAGGGTTATGGTTTAGATGATGAGAGTCGTAGTATAGACGACGAGGGTCATAGTGTAGAGAGTGATGGACTTGGTTTAGAGGAGGTGGAGGAGGCTGTACCTGGGGGTCAGCAGTAGGCATCTCTGGTTGTAGGGACGACTGTGAGCGCGCCTTTAGGACTTGGGTATAGATCGTTGAGGCGCCGTGAGTTAGCATTAGAGGAGGGTGATGTATACAGTACGTTTGAGGTCGGACAGGGTTCAGGACTGACATCAGAGTTCGAGATACCTGAGAGGGTGTCAGCATTTAGACAGCCCATACTTACTACATGGACATACCCGGAGGACGGTATGATTTATATTGATATTCCTAATTACCAACCACCATCACCACCTGTATAGACACCACCTTTACCCGAGTGGACATCTAGTTCACTCCCTATTTCTCCATTACATTATGACATTCCATCACCCATTTCATCGCCTATGGTACCTTTGACTGTACCATCTCTTGTGGCTACACCCGCTACAACTAAGACTGAGGGATTTCTGACTGAGCTAGGAGCTCAAGTCGAGATGCAGGGGGGATTGATTAGTGATCATGCAGTATGATTGGAGGAGTAATCGCCTGCTCTGTTTGAGAGGTACGATAAGGACATAGGAGAGTTATTCACTAGGTCAGGGCGGTTAGGGAGGAGATTTTCTCCCAAAGGTACCAGTTTAGGAGTTTGGAGTACGAGCAGGAGAGGGTCGCATTGACATTCAGATCGATATGGAGGCCAGTGTTAGCCCTTGAGGCTTGGGCAGGTCAGACGGATGCCCAGAGAGTAGCCCTGTGGCATGTCATCAGTGATGTGCAAGGAGAGAACCGGGATTTACAGTTACAGCTTGCTGAGGAGAGACGTACATGATTAGAGTTGGCTGAGATTGTTGACGGTATAAGGAGAGGGCAGGAGCCCAGAGGAGGTGCGTAGGATATATATAAGGTTTGGATTAGCATTCTTGTGTATATCACTAAACCTGGTAGTATTGGTTAGTGACGGTTATGGAGGCCAGTGTTAGCCCTTGAGGCTTGGGCAGGTCAGACGGATGCCCAGAGAGCAGCCCTGTGGCATGCCATTAGTGATGTGCATGGAGAGAACCGGGATTTACAGTTATAGCTTGCTGAGGAGAGACGTGCATGATTAGAGTTGGCTGAGATTGTTGATGGTATAAGAAGAGGGTAGGAGCCCAGAGGAGGTGCGTAGGATATATAAGGTTTGGATTAGCATTCTTGTGTATATCACTAAACCGGGTAGTATTGGTTAGTGACGGTTATAATTAGGGAAGTTTCTTTTTTTTACAATGGTGGTTATGGCGGATCACTCTAGTTACTAGGCGATTTGCATTTAAGCCGTTTCGTATTAGTGAAGGAAATTTTGTTCGATCTTCGTGGATATCAGTGTTTTGTGTTGTTTCGTGTTAGTTTGAGAGCGCAGTTTTGCCCGTATGTGAGTGCGTTGCGTTTGGTTGCTCATGGTAGAGCGGATACCCACACCTTTGTTAGGTGGTGGGGTGTGATGTATTTAGTATATTTTGTAAGCTTGAAATGTATTCGGGCTGACCGATTTTACCATCTGTTAGGAGATATTGTAGGAAGGTATTAGACCGTAGATGGTCGCAGAAAGTATTGGAAAGAGTTATTGTGATCGGTTTGGAAACCTGACGATACGTTTGACTGTATAAGTTTTTGAGAGGTAATTTGACCTACCTAAGTGAGGTGAGAATTAAGACACCTGTTGAGTAGGATTGATTTAGAAAATGTTGAGATCGTTTAAGCCCATCTAGGATATGTTTTACAGATAGTATAAATATGCAGCGGAATAATAAAGAATAGTATATTATCAAACAAGGTTTTATCATTAAACGTTTCCACCAAGCCCCAATTCTATATGATCAGTATAGAACAGTTACCACTCGTAACAGGAATCAAAGATCCTTGAGGCTACATACACCAACTTAGACGTCTACATTGATCCAGTGTACACACACACACACATTTTTCTGGATACCTAAACTATGTGTCTATGATCTCTTTATATAGAGAGATCATGACTTACAAAGGAAGTTAACATAAAGACATAAACAAGTAAATCTTTTAAACATTAAGAAATATCTTCTGTTATCTTTATCTTCTTAAGGAGATCTTCATCTTTTGATATCTTTGACCAAATCTTCCATAATTCTCCACCAGCTTGAAGAATTCCAATCTGCTAGATTTAGTCCTTATGTTTCATTCTTTTATTTATTTTGTCTCATCAAATCTAGAATCCCAACAATCTTCCCCTATTGATGATGATAAAATAAACAAAGTCGTGTACGAACTTCATCATAAAGCCAAAGCTTCCCTTGAAGTTGCGATGTAATCATCTCCCTGAATGAAACAAAACTTCCCCTTAATTCAGATTTCCTTTGTACAATGCCACACCAAGGATCTTCTTCCCCCTTTTGTCATAATCCAATAGGGGACATATGAATATAATCAAATTTGATCTTGACCACTACAAACCAATATCATACTTCTAATCCAAGCCTTCTAACTCCTCAAATTACCTACCATTAAGTACATTAAAAAAATAAACTTGAGTAATAGAAACTCACACTAGCAGTAGTAATAATGATTGGCAGTAGTAAAAACCTTTACCTCAATGATGCATGTAAATGGTTAAACATTTTAACATTATGCTTCCCCTGAAACCCATATGTTAACCATTTCTAGAATCTTCAATTCTGTAAGCTTTATGTAATGATTACTGATGAAGAAAACTAAGTATAACGAACTTGATATAGAAGTAGAATAACCCAAACTTATATCTTATTATGTCTTGCACTATAATATGATAAGAACTCATAATCTTCTTCTTCGTTTTATGAGTAGACCTTGATCTCTTGATAAA
>BQNB010165549.1:0-14208 GCA_026074375.1 Tanacetum coccineum | reverse complement strand
AACCAAAAACGGACATAAAATGCCAAATATATGTGTGTTTTATGATTTATGATGTGCAGGTAACGGATATTCACTAAAAGACAAAAACGAAGCCAAAACCGACAAAACCAAGCACAAGAATGGAATGACCAAAAACGAAGCCAAAAACGAGCCTAAATAACCAAAAACGGACATAAAATGCCAAATATGTGTGTGTTTTGTGATTTATGATGTGCAGGTAACGGATATTCACTAAAGGACAAAAACGAAGCCAAAACCGACAAAACCAAGCACGAGAATGGAATGACCGTGAAAAAGTCAAAGTCAAAGTCAAAAAGTCAACAAGTCAAATAAACAAAACAGAACACCCTTTTCCCGCCTAATTTACTATTCATCCACCACTCTCAACCTCGACCCCTGCACCCCAAAACAAACCCATCACTTTCCCACTTCAACCCCACTTCCCAAACCAACAAATCCACCTTGGCAATCCCCTAACTTCTCATTCGTTGATGAATTGAAGACCAATTCAAGGGTTGTGATCATACTACTTGGTGAACAAGCATAATGAAGGGCTTAGATGATGATTTCGACTCTCTAACATAAGAAGCACAGCTTCATATCTCCTCACAGAACTAGCACAAAGACAAGACTCCAAGACCTTCTTTATCTTCTATAAATAGGACTCTTGTAAGCCCTTGAGGATATCTAGTTTTTTACACAGCTTATCTTAGTTTAAATTTAGCTTATTGTAGTTTTTATTCAAGTCTTGTAACTCTTTTAAAGTTTAATGAAAAGTTGAGGTATTTTATGTTATAAAATTCTGAGTTTTTAAGTTAATGTTCATTGTGTTTCAAAGTACTTTATAAGATAGCAAAAGCTCTTATTTACTCTTTATATAAGTTGTTTGACTTAGACCATATAAACTTTTCCATAGTTTAAAGGGTTTAAGCCTTTTTATCAAAAATCACTCAAAAAAGGTAATGGATGATAAGCTAGTAAGGGATGGGCTTATGGGTTTTCCAAGCTTATCTTTGATAAGCTGGAGCTTGTAGATCAGCTCATTAAGAGCTTATTTGCCCTTGTTTAGAGCAAAGGGCGAGGTACTCTTTTTTTTTTCTTATTTTAGCTTTAAAACTGAAACTTCTTATTTACTACTTATCTTCTTTTTTTCTGCTTATTTACGCTTATTAATGTTGTTTATTGCTTATTTATGCTTGCTTATTGCTTAGATATCATTTAGTTATGTTTTAAGTTAAAACTGTCTTTTATAGCTTTAAAACTGCTTAATCTAGTTTGCTTATTTCAGGTGCTTATTGCTGTGTTCTAATTGCTTTATTGTGCTTATTTAACCTTAGACTTAATATGTTTTTAGTTTTTTATAAGTTTTCTAAGTCTGATTTAGTGTAAAAATGAGTTTTACAAATTTAAAGGGGTGTTTGGAACAAGCAGTACTAACTTGAGTTAGTACTGTTTGATTACTTTTGGCTTTTAAGCCAATTTTATTTAGCTTAAACTAAGTCTTAATAATAGCTTTCAAAAGATTTTAAAGATTAAATCTCTTTTTCAAGGTTTTTAGAAGTCATGGTCTGAATCTGAGCTTATTGGTCTTCTATAACAGCTTATATGCTTGGATTTGCTTTAGTTACTTTTTAGTGCCTTTGAATGCTTTGTTTTGATGTTAAAATACAGTAGAATATGGATGTTATAAGTGTGCATTTGTCACTTGAATTTTAGTCAAAACTTGTCAAGGTTCACAAGTCTTATTGTCAAAGTTTAAAATCCATTTTTCAATAGCAACATTAGATTAGTTAAAGTTAGTCTTAGGTTTTGAAATTCATTGTATAAGCTCATTGGTGTATAAGCTCAATCTGTTTAAGCTTTTTACTATCTTAGTTTAGCTTTTAATAGCTTATTTTTAGGGCTGGATAAGCCATTTTAGTCTTTCATAAAAACTTTAAAAAAAACCAAAACTATGAAATCTGTCCAAAATGCCTTTTTCAAAAGTCTTTTTCTAGCTTGTTAGTTATTCAAATTGCTAAAATTTTGCTTTTTCTTATAGCTTGTAGTACTAGCTTTATTTGTTTTGAAGTTTTAGACCTTAGCTTATTAGTTTACTAGCTTAATTTTTAGCTTAAAAGTTCCTTTGTAGGCTGTTTTACAACTTTTTAGCCTAAACTGCTTATTTGATTTATGAGCTTATGGCTTATTGGATTTGCTTAATTATTGTTTAGGATTGCTTATTAGGTTAGGTTTAAAGTCCTTTTAGCTTATTTATCTTAGGTTTGAGCTTATTTAAGCTTATAGCAGCTTTTTGACCAAGTCAGTTAAGGCTAAATGCCTTATAGCCTTTTTAAGTAATCTGTCATCTTTTTAAGCTCATATCTAGCTTATTTTAAGTTTTTATAAAAAGTGTTTTCACAAAAGTTACTTATTTTTATGTTAAAAAGCTTTTTCAAAAATTAAATTTGCAAAATAAAAATGATGGGAGTTGAGGGAAGTCTCAAGGGTTGAACCCGAGACCTCAACCTCACTCAACCAACACTTTAACACACACCTCCACTACCAACTGCCCTTGGGACTTTTTCGTTCATAGTTTGTAATATTTAATATTTAAACCTTCTTTTCCAGTTTTAGCTTATTAAGCTTATTAGCTTTTTAACAGCTTATTCGTTCAGCCAAATTTCAAGCTTTCATTTTTCATAGATTCTACGCAGTCTAAAGTATTTTTCACAATTTTTCTAGATTTTTTATAAGTAGTTTGTTATTTTTAATAATTAATTTAGATTAAATATGTTTTTAATTCATAATAAATAAAATAAAAGTCAAAAAAATATAATTCTTTTTTCTAAAATTTTCTTTTATCATTTAGGACTTTTAAAAATTAAATGTGCATTTGTAGGGTTAAAATTTTAGAATTTATGTTTTTAAGGCTCGGGTTTAGGATCCCGTTATTGTTTTCGTGTTTTAACCTTAATTGCTTTCGTTTTTAGTTTGCCTTTATTTGATTTTGCTTATTATTAGTAGAAATAGAATCCAAATCAAAAATCTTGATTATCCAAACACGCGATCATGAACTTAACCTCGATTTTCAATTCACGCCTCGTCGGGATACGACTCGGGAAGGTTTTGAATTTTACTTTGGTTAAAAGTAATCTTCTTAAAAACTTTACGGAATACTTACTCCTCTTATTATTTGATTACTTTAGTTATATATTATATATATGTATTAAGCAATTGTTATATATATATATATATATATATATATATATATATATATATATATATATATATATATATATATATGTGTGTGTGTATTTTAGTTATATATATATATATATATATATATATATATATATATATATATATATATATATATATATATATATATTATATATTATATATACTAAGGTATCAAATCAATTTTTGGTGCCGCTGCCGGGGAAGTGTGTGCGATTATCGTGTTTACGTTTGAAGATTAGTGTTTGAAGACCCTTCCCCGTAAAGTTATCGCTTTCATTTGTGAATATTATCTTCTATTATCAAGTAATCAAAAATTCCAAAAAAATTGAAAAACAACAAAATCAATCGTCGTGTCACTTGTGAAAACGGCTCACCCGAAAGGAGAAGGTTTTTAATAGCTTCGTGCTTTCCCGCTCCTCCGCTTCTTTGTGCGTTTTCTAAAGAGCTACCGTACACTTGTTTGATTATCGGTTACAAAAATATTTTTCTTTTTTATTTTATCTTATTTTGTTCTTAGTGTATGAAAACTCGCTCTTCTTCAAAATTCATTGGTGAACCTTCTACGAATCCTACTTCTACGAATCCGAAACGTCGTAATCGTAGACGTTCTAAACAAAGAGTCGAACCGTTTTCTCTTGTACAAACTCTCGTAGTTACGATGGCCGATCAACGTACTATGGCGGAATTACTCCATGTACCCATCGAGGATTATGCGGAGGCAATCGTAGTACAATCCATTCCCGCTGAGCATTTCGAGCTCAAGCATAGTCTAATCAATCTTGTATCTTCAAAACAATTCTTCGGTTTTGAGAAAGAAGATCCTCATGCTCATATTCGATATTTTAACAAGATTACTTATACGTTGAAGTACAAAGATGTGCCCGAGACATCGATTAAGCTTATGGTTTTTCCATTTTCTATCGATGGTCCAGCCTGGATTTGGCTCGACAAAGAACCTTCTCGTTCTATTCTCACTTAGGACGATCTTGTGTCCAAGTTTATTAACCATTTCTTTCCTCCCTCAAAAACAACAAATCTCCGGAATGAAATTTTAAATTTTCAACAAAAGTTTGAAGAAACATTTAGTGAGGCATGGGACCGTTTCAAGGCAAGGATCTCCTTCGAGCATGCCCACATCACGGTTTTACCGAATTGCATCAACTCGATACCTTCTACAATGGTTTAAACCCATCCGATCAAGATTCTTTGAATTCTGCCGCCGGTGGCAATCTTTTGGAAAGAAGTGCACAAGATGTGTTGAAAATTATTGAAAACAAATCAAAAGTTCGTAATTCAAGAAACAAACCGATTGTTTCTCAAGTGAAAGCAAGTAATGTTGATTCTTCAGAGATAGCCAGTGCCGTGACTAGTGCCATGACCGCAATGTTTAAACAACATCAAGTAACCCCAGCTCCAGCTCCGTAAAAGCTGTGAGGGAATCTTAGGTACTTTGTGGTGTTGCGTCATTCTTACCCGACGTGTCCTGCCATCGATGGCAACACTTTTTCAGGCTATCAAGACAATATTCAAGGATATGTTTCAGCAGCCGCAGTAAACTATAATCAAGGAAATACCGGATACCGTCCTCAAAGTGTAGCTAACCAAATTCGACCACCGGGTTTTGCTCAACCGAATGTGCAAAATAATCAAACCCGGTACAATCAAGGTTACAATCAAAATAGAGGAATTAATCAAGGAAACCCAAATTATCAAGCTCCGACTTATCAAGCTCCGATTCATCAACCACAAGTTGTGACGACTAGTGATTTCTCAAACTACTTAAAGGAGTATGATGCGGTAATGAAAAACATGCAAACCCAAATGACCTCTTTAACAAATTCTAACATCGAGCTTAAGAACATGTTTGGTCAATTCATGAAAATGAATACCGCTTCTACTTCGGGTTCGGGTTCACTTCCTAGCAACACCATTGCTAACCCGAGAGGTGATTTGAAATCAATCACCACCTGAAGTGGCATTTCTTATGATGGACCCCCAATTCCACCCCATCTTCTTCTCTTCCTAAGGTGGTGGAATGGGAAACCGAGGTGATAAAGGATACGGTGCAACCGAGTACCAAAAACATCCAACCTCCGGTAGTCCAAATTCAAGCTTCGATTGATGAGCCCATTGTTGCTCCTAAGCCTAAACCGTCTATACCTTATCCTTCGAGAGCCAACAAATAAACGCTCCGTGAAAAAGATGATAAGCTAGCTTCTAAATTTGTTGAAATCTTTAGGGAATTACATTTCGAGCTCAGTTTCGCGAATGCTCTTCTTCATATGCCGAAATTTGCTTCAATTTTAAAAGTCTCTTAAATAACAAAGAAAAATTGTTTGACTTAGCCAAAACACCGGTAAATGAGAATTGTTTGGCGGTTATCCTAAAAAAGTTCCCCAAAAAACTTGGAGACCCCACAAGTTTCTTATTCCCCTGTGATTTTCGGAGTTAGTTAAATGCTTAGCCTTTGGCCATATCTTGGTTGACAAGCATCAACTTGCTGCTGCTCTCCATATGGAAGAAGCTCTCACTCCCCGAACTTACTCCTACGCAAATGATTCTTAAACTTGCGGACCGATCGACCACTCGACCGTCCGACATTGTCGAAGATGTCTTTGTAAAAGTAGGAAAGTTCCATTTTCCAACCGACTTTGTAATAATTGATTATGTTGTCGATCCTCGGGTTCTCTTAATTCTCGGAAGACCCTTTTTGAGGACCGGACGAGCTTTGATTGATGTTTACGGTAAAATTAATTCTCCCTCCGATGATGCAGCCGTAACATTTCAAATTTTGGTCAAAACTTCAAGATACTCCTTACAAAGATGTTGCGTCGATTATCGAATCGATGTCATCGACGTACTTGTGGGAGTGATGCTCAAGAATTGCTATGGATTTCTTGATAATCTACGAGTGGCAATCCCACTCCGTCTTTAGATCCTATCCTTTCTACTTCTTCCCCCTCTCTCACTCCTTTTGAGGAAGGAGACTTCATTTTGGAAGAAATCGAAGCTTGTCTTACAAATGATTCAATTCCACCGGGAATTGATGATGACAACTTTGATCTGGAGGGAGACCTTCTTCTACTCGAGAAGTTATTAAACGATGATCCATCATCTCCTCTCCCTCTGAAAGAACTTCATGTTGAGGAACTTAAAATCATAAAATCTTCTATTGATGATCCTCCAGAGCTTGAGCTCAAGGATCTACCTTCTCATCTTGAGTATGCATTTTTGGAGGGTACCGATAAACTACCCGTCATAATTGCTAAAGACTTAAAAGAAGATGAGAAGGTCCGACTTCTAAAAGGTTTTAAAGTCACACAAGCGTGCCATAAGCTTGGAAAATCTCCGATATAAAATGGGTATTAGACCCTCAATTTTGTTCTCACAAAAATTTTCATGGAGATGACTCTAACCCGCAATACTACATCAAAGACGGGTGAACCCAAAAATTCATGAGGTTATAAAAAGGAAGTTATCAAACTCCTTGATGCCGGATTGATTTTACCCTATCTTCGATAGCCCGTGGGTGAGCCCCGTTCATTGTGTGCCTAAAAAGGGTGGTATGACCGTAATTGAAAATGAAAATAATGAGTTGATACCTACTCGATTAGTTACGGGATGGCGTGTATGTATTGACTACCGAAAGTTAAATGATGCCACTCGTAAAGATCATTTCCCGTTACCGTTTATTGACCAATGCTTGAGAGAACCGCGGGAAACAAATACTATTGTTTTCTAGATGGTTTCTCGGGATATTTTCAAATTCCTATAGACCCGCAAGACCAAGAGAAGACCACCTTCACTTGCCCTTATGGGACGTTTGCCTACCGACGTACCTTTTGGCTTATTTAATGCTCCGGGCACGTTCCAAGGTGCAATTGCTGGCCATTTCCACGACATGATCGAGAAACAATAATAGGTCTTCATGGATAATTTCTTCGGTCTTTGGGGAATTCTTTCACTTCATGCCCTTCGCCATTTAAGACAAAATCCCAAACTGTGCGAAGACCTAATTTAGTTCTAATTGAGAGAAATGCCATTTTAATGGTAAAAGAAGGCATGTTCTATGACGTAAGATTTCCAAGTCCAGGGATTGAGAGTCGACAAAACTAAATTAAAAGTTAAGAGCTAAACTCCCTCATCCGACTTCCGTTAAAGGCATCCGAAGTTTTTTAAGTCATGCAGGGTTCTATCATCAATTTATTCAAGATTTTTCTAAAATCGCCCAGCCGATGACCCATCTTCTTGAAAAAGATACCCCTTTCATCTTCTCGAAAGAATGTATTGAATCGTTTAATATACTTAAGAAGAAGTTAACCGAAGCTCCGATTTTAGTTGCCCCTGATTGGGACCTACCATTTGAAATTATGTGTGATGCTAGTGATTACGCGGTAGGTGCAGTCTTGGGGCAACGTAAGACCAAACATTTTCAGCCTATACACTATGCTAGTAAGACCATGACGGATGCTCAAGCACATTACACCACTACGGAAAAAGAGTTATTAGCCGTGGTGTATGCTTTTGAGAAATTCCGGCCTTACTTAGTCTTGTCAAAGACCATAGTGTATACGGACCACTCGGCTCTCCAATATCTTCTTGCCAAGCAAGATGTTAAGTCGAGATTGCTCCGGTGGATTCTCCTGCTCCAAGAATTTGATGTCATTATTCATGATAAAAAAGGAGCGGAGAATCTCGCGGCCGACCACTTGTCAAGACTAGAAAATCCCCATCAAAGTGATCTTGAGAAAAAGGAAATTACGGAAACATTTCCTCTCGAGACACTTGGGATGGTTACCTTTCGTGGTGATTCGAGTACCCCATGGTTTGCCGACATTGCAAACTACCATGCGGGAAATTTTATTGTGAAAGGGATGTCGTCCCAACAAAAGAAAAAATTCTTCAAAGATGTGAAGCATTATTTTTGGGACGACCCCTACTTGTTTCGAATTTGTGCAGATCAAATGATTAGGCGATGTGTTTCCTGCCAAGAAGTCGTTGATATTCTCACGGCTTGCCATAATAGACCCACCGGGGGACATCATGGTGCCAACTACACCACTAAAAAAGTCTTTGATTCAGGATTTTATTGGCTTACTATTTACCAAGATGCCCATGACTTGTCACCACGGAGGGGGGGGGGGGGGGGGGGGGGGGGGGGGGGGGGGGGGGGGGGTTGACAGCTTGTCCAACGTCAAGGCAAAATCCCAAACGTGATGAAATGCCTCAAAATGCAATTCAAGTTGCGAGATCTTGAACGTGTGGGGCATTGATTTCATGGGACCAGTTCCCGTCTTCTTGAGGGAACAAGTACATTCTCGTGGCCATTGACTACTTGTCAAAATGGGTTAAAGCAAAAGCGCTCCCCACTAACGATGCCCGAGTTGTGGTGAAATTCTTGAAATCTCTCTTCGCCCGATTTGGAACTCCTAGTGCTATCATTAGTGATCGCAACCCATTATTTGCAATGACCTCAATTTGCCAAGGTCATGCTTAAATAATGGGGTGACACACGACTTTCAACCGCGTAGCATCCACAAAATGAGTGACAAGTGTGAGGTTTCAAATCGTGGTTTGAAACGTATCTTAGAAAGGACCGTAGGTGAAAACCGTGCTTCATGGTCCGATAAGTTAGATGACGCCTTGTGGGCCTTTCGTACCGCATTCAAGACACCCATCAGGTGCACTCCATATAATCTAGTGTACGGAAAGGCTTGTCATCTTCTGTTGATCCCGTTCTGAACAGATCTTAACTCCTTAGCTGATATAAGGTTTAGTTGTATTGGATAAATCCAAGACAACTATGGTAGAAACTTTGATTGGGAATATCACAAACTATGCGGAAACTAGGTTGTGATACTAAGAAGAATAATAACAATTAACCAAACGTTGCAGCTTCAATATATTAATACGATCACTCTTTAATTATTGATAAGGGTTACAACTCTGAAGCTATAACAAACAACGAGTAAAACGTGTAATGATGATTGTTAGAGAATTGATGTCTTTTCTTTACACCCTAACCTTTCTTTATAGTCTAAAGGAGTCCTAGTATCTTACAACACATTTAATACTATCCTATGTTTTCTTACGATTAATACATTTTAATGCTTTCTATAAACCTTATAACCTCCTCATCATAATTTCATACTATAAATTGCATTCCCATAAGTATAAAGAAACTAAATCATTTGAATATCAATCATGATCTTCATATCTTTGATCATATCTTCTATAATCTTCCATCTTTTGTAGAATCTTCATTATGTTGATTTAGTCCCTCTTGTTTCATTTAATTCAAACAACATCAAGGAATCTTTAATTCCTAACAATCCTCCCCTAAACTTGATATTCATCTTGTTAATCATCAAGTTTCTTGAATGAAAGATTCCCAACAATCCTCCCCTAAACTTGATATTCACTTGTTAATCATCAAGTTTCTTCAATGTAAGCTTCTTGATCACCAGGAGGATGTATCCAAACACTTCTTCACTTCTAATTGTTGTTTGAAATCCTGTTGTTCTGTTTCTACATCATTATGAAGTCACACCAATGAAGTAACCTCTTGCATCTGCATCATCAATCCTCCCCTGTTTGGATGCATCCTCACCCAAACTTTCTTCATTATCAGATAAGTGGTTTTTAAATTCTCCAAATCACAAACCATGGTAAGAAAATTAGTACAAAGAATCATCAATTCAATAAGTTCAAAACTATCCTCATCACTTTGAAGTGAATCACAGAAATGTATAGTTTTTGGCAAACTACCAGCCATAAACGGATTTGATGATTCTTTACTTGTCGTTGCCCGGGAATAGCCATATTCTTCATAATAAAACAGGGAACTTGAAACCATATAGTTTTGGGCACACTATCAGCCACAATGGATTTGAGAAGTCCTTTTACCAAGAGCGTTCTTTGGACCTTGCAACTCTTAGATGTGAAGCATGGTGAGTTGAGAACCATATAGTTTTTAGCAAACTATCAGCTATCAACGGATTTGAGAATTCTTTACCAGTAGCCGTTTGCACTGGAATAGCCAATTCTTAGTGTCGGTTAGACATGGTGAATTGATTACCAATGATGTTTGAAATGAAACCAACACCTGAAAATTCTCCTATCCCTTGTAGCTTGCCAATTCTCAAAACCACTATCCATAGATCAGGCTAAGAACAAACTATTCGATAACCAAACTGTGTGTTTTATCTGATATCGCACAATGCTAGCATTACAGAACTCATTTTAATACAGCAGTTTCAGATCAAGCTGGCAGTATATACCCACAAATAGAGAGCAGCACAAACCTTGGTTTAAGGCCAACAGTAGTAACTGCTAAAATTTACCCCAGCAGCAGAAACTTAATACTGGCAGCATTAAAAATATACTAGCAGTATTAATCATACTAGCAGCACTAAGTATAAACTGGCAGTATTAACGTCTCCTGGCAGCACTAACTTACATAAGCAGCAACACTAACATCAAAGAAAGGTCGCAGGTATTAACTGTTAATTATAATTGGCAGTATAAACATACAACTGGCAGTACTAATGTATGAAGAACAGTACTAAGTACTCATAAGCAGTACTAAGTATAAAGCTGGCAGTACTAACTTCATACCCAACAGTACTAATTCTTCCCCTTGGCAGTATAAAGTGCTCCTTCCTCCCATACCTTTTGAGACACTTTTTAACGTCAGTAAAGCACCAATATTTATGATCACCAGCAGTACTGTGTCATGTGTCAGTAGTAACCACCAACGAGCAGTACAAAACATATAAGGATACCTTTTTCTTTTTTTTTCTTTTTTTAAGTATCCAGACGACACCTTTTTAGCGACTCTTTTTCAGTTGCTAAACTGTCACTAATCCTTGTCATAGCAACCCGTTGAAGACTACACCTACTGTATCTTCATCATTGTTGTTTATCTGCTGTAGCAGCATCAAAATTACAAAACCCACAACACTTCCATTGAACAACAAAACCATGAGCATTACCAATAGCCTTTTGTCACCACAATACTTTATACAAGCACGACAACAATCACAAACCAACTGCTTTTAAAACTCACGCTAGCAGTACTAAGTTCTCTGTACTAGCAGTACTAAGTAACAACTGGCAGTACTAATGTTACTAGCAGTACTAATACATATCAGCACCATTGACATAAACTTTCAAGTGTTGCCCTTGCTGATTACGCCATCAATATTATAACCATGCAGCCAATCCCATGTTCACTTTTTGCAAATCCAATCAGATAGGTACACAACAACCTGCTGTGACTTTCAAACACACAAACCATATGCATACTACTCTTTAACCTGCTGTGATAAAAATTATAAACCTTCTTCTTAACCCCTTGAGTTTCTTGAACCTTCTGTTTAGAGTTTGTGAAAAACCCTAGTTTTCTAGAATATCTCAAAACATACAGCAGCAACAATATGAACGACACCAACTATCTTTTCCATCTAACACTTTTATTTGCTTTTCCTGCAAAAAGTTAGTCCACAAAGCACAAAAATACAAACCACAGTAATACACAATCACACTCTCTTTATGAATTGCCCTGCAATAAGAAAGTTAGTGTCTTTTGAAGTCCCAAGCCAGAACAGACTTGAACCTGCCTAGTGCATCAACATAATCATATCTTGTCAGGGTCTTTGATGCACTATTGGATTTGAAAACATGGTCTAATTCTTCATGTTTTGGTTTCCAAACCCAGCTAGCTGAGGCCTTAACAGTATTAACCTCTGCTTTTGGCCTTACCGCATTACCGCTGTACTCTTAACAGTATTAACTCTTTTGTTGAAATATATTTGTAATTTGCTGTTTTCTTGTTAAAGGGTCTTTTAACAGATGAATATGCTTTATAATAAAAGTATGTTATTGGCATAGCATCATTCATTATTTTTCTAGATTGAGCAGTACTAACTGATTTGCCAGTTTTAAGTGATACTAGGCCTAACTTAGTTAGAACTGCATTTGAACTAATTACTTTTTGATTGGGGTGAGAAAACAACCAAAGTTCTGGTGATTCACCCTCTTGATTCGTCCACACTGGTTTAACGTTTATTTGAACATTAAATCTCTCTTTGTGTTATTACAGGTATAGGGGCAGGTGATCAAAACTACCACATACCATAGCAAGGCCATATTGTTAACGCATAAATTTCACCAGTTTGTTCCCTTTGAGTAGCAATAATTTTTAAGATTGTCATATGATATGCTCACATTTAGTAGAACAAGTATGTACCTTAATTAACATTTGAAGAACTTGAGCTGTAGGCCATCTCTTCTTCGACAAACAAATCTTGTGTGTAGAAAATGTGTTCTTCTTATTCAAAGCTTCTCAACCAGCTCTGATACCACTTGTTGATCCCGTTCTGAATAGATCTTTAACTCCTTAGCTGATATAAGGTTTAGTTGTATTGGATAAATCCAAGACAACTATGGTAGAAACTTTGATTGGGAATATCACAAACTATGCGGAAACTAGGTTGTGATACTAAGAAGAATAATAACAATTAACCAAACGTTGCAGCTTCAATATATTAATACGATCACTCTTAATAGTGATAGGGTTTACAACCTTGAAGCTATAACTAACTATGAGTAAAACGTGTATATGATGATTGTGTAGAGATTGATGTCTTTTCTCTACACCCTAGGACCTCCTTTTATAGTCCAAGGAGTCCTAGTAGGTTACAACACATTTAATACTTTCCTATGTATTCTACATTAATACATTTTAATGTTTTCCTAATAAACCTTGTAACCTCCTCATCATATTTAATACTTATTAATGCTTTCCATAAGTATAAGGAAACTAAATCATTTGAATATCAATCATGATCTTCATATCTTTGATCATATCTTCTACAATCTTCCATCTTTTGTAGAATCTTCATTATGTCGATTTAGTCCCTCTTGTTTCATTTAATTCAAACAGCATCAAGGAATCTTTAATTCCCAACATCTTCCTATCGAACTTGAACACAATGCCTATTGGGCCTTGAAACATTGCAATTTTGACCTAAGAACCGCGGGATCACCAAAAAGTTCAATTCAATAAATAAATCAACTTCGTGATCAAGCTTAACGAGAACACTTTGATTTACTCAAAGAGAAAAACAAAGAAGATTCATGACCCAAGATTAATAATACGTTTTTAACATTGTTGGATCGAGATCTTGCTCTTTAATTCTCGCTTAAAGATCTCACGGCAAGCTCAAAACCCGTTAGAAACCGGGACCGGTTCACCGTGCTAAGTTTTCCCTTATGGTACCATCGAGTTATCTCAAACCAACGGGCCAAACTTCAAAATGAACGGTCATAGACTCAAGCACTACTTTGGAGGGGACATACCACCTATGATTGTCCTGGATCTCCAAACCTTCCCCATGGATAACTAAATTCGGGGATGAGTCAAGCTTAGCGACTCATTAATAAATAAGCGCTTTGTGGGTGGCAACCCATGCTTATCCTAATATAATAATAGTAGTAATGAATAAGTGTGATGTGAGGAGGTTCGCCTCTTCCTTTCTCGTGTTTCGTGGTTTATGTTGTATTTCTAAGATTGCCCCGGATTTTGAAGACTCTTGTGCTCGTAGTTTTGTCCTTCGTTCACTCGAGCTTCAATCCTTAGCATCATTATAGGAATCCAATATCCCAAATCTTATCGACTAACGTTTATCTTTGAGCATACTTAATAAACGGCTTTAGATTTACGTAGAAACCCTTCTTAAAACATTGAGGACAATGTTCAGAATTTTCAAAAATAAAATAAGTGTTTTGTCACAATGTTTGACTTTCCTGCTGGGTAGAATAAGAATAAATTTTGACTCGATCGAGCGTATTGAGCTCTTAGCTTTGTTCCTTAACCTTTATAAACTTTTCGAAGTTAGTTTATTTGACAAAGCATTCGCGGATATTTTTATTAAAGATTTTAAATTTGCGAAGAATGAGAAATGATAAAGTTAATTATGAGTT
>BQNB010165547.1:0-11540 GCA_026074375.1 Tanacetum coccineum | reverse complement strand
ATTGAAAGAATTGGTGAGAATAAAAACAGAAAGAGAGATGTGTGATAAAAACAGACAGAGTGATTTGGTGAGAAAAAGAATTAAGAGAATTTATGAGTTGAAAAACAGAAATAGAGCTGTGTGAGATAAAAAAAACTGATAGAGTGATTTGGTGAGAAAAAAGATTGAGAGAAGTGGTGAGTTGAAAAACAGAAAGAGAGTTATTTAAAAACAGAAAGAGAGAATTGTAAGTAAAAAGAATTGAGAGAAATCAAAAACAGACAGAGAGATTTTGTAAGCTAAAATGTTAATTTGATGATGGAAAAGCTGATTAGAATGAATTTATAGTTAATGCTGGTGATTCAATGTTAATGTTGTTAGGTATAAACTTACTACTGCTGTTGAAAGTTAATGCTACTAGGCATAAACTTACTACTGCTGTTGAAAGTTAATGTTGCTAGGCATAACTTACAACTGCTGGTGAACGTTAATTCTGTTGAGGGTAGTTTTATAAATAATTCTATTAAGGGTTTCATTCACTCATTTAATCGATTTTATTTAATTATATACTCTCTATTCACAAACCCTAACTCAATTTCATCATTCATCATCAAATCCCACCATAATGACGACCCTACAGTTTGCTGATACTCACAATTTAGTCGCGTTTTTGGCTAAACCCACTGAAAGTGAGGGGTTTGAACAAGTTGTTGATTTTCTGATGCACACACCATAAAGTATGCTTTAACCGTTAATCCCACTATATATACTTCATGTATTGAACAATTTTGGGCTACTGTGAAGGTGAAAACAGTCAATAAGGAACAACAGTTACAAGCCCTAGTGGATGGGAAGAAGATAGTTGTTACTGAAGCATCTGTTACAAGAGACCTTCAATTGGACGATGAGGAAGGTACATATTCTTGCATAATGCTACCATTTTTGAAGACTTACAAGAATGGGGTATGAAAAACTTTCACAAAAGCTAACTTTCTATAAGGCATTCTTTTCCCCTCAATGGAAATTTCTTATTCATATTATTTTGCAATGCCTAAGTGCTAAGACTACTGCATGGAATGAATTTAGTAGCACTATGGCTTCTGCAATTATCTGTTTAGCCACAAACCAAAAGTTCAACTTTTCCAAGTATATTTTTGAAAGCATGGTGAAGAACTTGGATAATGCTGGTAAATTCTTGATGTATCCAAGGTTTATACAAGTCTTTTTGGATAATCAATTGGAGGGGATGTCAAGTCACAAGAGGATTTATGTTACACCCTCTCACACAAAGAAGATTTTTGCTAACATGAGAAGGCAAGGAAAAGACTTTTCTGGAAGGGAAACACCCTTATTTCCAACCATGGTGGTTCAAGCTCAAGAAGAAATGGGTGAAGGTTCAGCAATGCCAACTGATCCCCATCACACACCCATCATTACTCAACCTTCATCATCTCAACCTCAAAGGAAACAAAAATCTAGGAGGCCTAAGGAGAAGGACACTCAGGTACCTCAGTCTAGTGTTCCTAGTGATCCTACAAATGTAGCAGATGAGGCTGTCAATGAGGAGCCTAGTATGCAACTTAAGGAATTGATGGATTTTTGTACCAAATTGCAACAAAGAGTGCTTGACCTGGAGAACACAAAGACTGCTCAAGCTCAGGAGATTACAAGTTTAAAGAAGAGAGTCAAGAAGTTAGAGAAGAAAGGAGGGTCAAGAACTCATAAGCTCAAAAGATTATACAAGGTTGGTAGATCTGCAAGAGTAGTTTCCTCTGAAGAAGCTAGTTTGGGTGATCAGGAGGATGCATCCAAACAGGGGAGGAAAATTGATGATATTGATGCAGATGCAGAGATTACATTAGTTGATGAAACTCAGGGGAGGTATGGAGATGAAGATATGTTTGGAGTACATGACTTAGATGGTGATGAAGTGGTTGTTGAAAGTGAAGTTACTGATAAAGCTGGTGAGAAGAGAAATATTGTTGAGGAAGCAGTTGCTGTGACTGATGCTGTTACAATTCCAGTTAGTGCTGCTACAATAACTAATGTTGAACTTACTTTGGCTCAAACACTGGCAGAGTTGAAGAGTGCAAGACCCAAGACAAAAGGGGTTGTTATGCAAGAGCCAAGTGAATCAACTCCAACAATATCTTTACAACTACCATCACAGGTTAAGGGTCAAGGTTCAAAGGATAAGGGTAAAGCAAAGATGATAGAACCAGAGAAGCCTTTGAAGAAGAAAGATCAGATTAAGTTTGATGAAGAAGAAGCTTTAAGGCTACAAGCAAAGTTTGATGAAGAAGATAGGCTTGCAAGGGAGAAAGCTCAACAAGTAGAAGAAGCCAACATTGCTTGGGATGACATTAAGAATGATAGTGCGGGACTATCAACTGGCTAAAAGATTGCAGGCACAAGAACAACAAGAATTGACAATTGAAGAAAAGTCTACTTTGTTTCAACAACTCTTGGAGAAAAGAAGAAAATTATTTGCAACAAAAAGAGCAGAAGAAAAAAGGAATAGGCCACCTACAAGAGCTCAACAAAGGAGTATTATGTGTACTTACCTAAAGAATATGGCAGGATGGAAGCCCAAAGACTTAAAGAATAAGTCCTTGCCTATATCAAGAATGATTTATAAAGCTATGAAAAGGGTAAACACATTTGTAGACATGGACACAGAATTGGTGAAAGGTAGTGAAGTAAGAGTAGAAGGCAGTGAGACAAGAGAAGAAAGTAGTTCAAAAAGAGCAGGAGATGAGCTAGAATAAGAGAATGCAAAGAAGCAGAATGTGGATGATGATCAGGAAGCATCTAAGATGAAAGAGCTCATGAAAATTTTTCCTGATGAAGAGGAATTAGCAGTTGATGCTATACCTTTACGTACTAAGCCTCCAAGCTTTATTGGACTACAAGATCAATAAAGAAGGAAAGATCAGCTAACTTTCAAATTAGAAGAGTGATGGGAAGTTTAAAAGAAGGTACTCAACTTTATTCAGATGCTTAGAAGCTTTGACAGGGAAGATTTGGAAACTCTGTGGAAATTAGTTAAAGCTAAGCATGGGTATACAAGGCCAGAAGAGGGCTATGAGAGAGTGCTATGGGGTGATCTAAAGACAATGTTTGAACATCATGTAGAAGATCTAGTGTGGAGGAATCTACAAGGAAACAAAGTGTTGGTTTGGAAGCTATTTGATTCATGTGGAGTACATTTTGTGAGGTTCAAATAATCTACATATTTTACGTTGGTAGAAAAGAGATAAGCCTCTTTCAACTGTTACAATCCACGAGATGCTGAATAAGAAGTTACAAGCTGATCATTAGAATGAAATGTGTTATCAGCTTCTTAAGCTCATCACAAAACAACTCAAGAATCAATGAAGTGTTTGGAAGCATCTTCCTGGTGATTAATGAAGCTTTTAATGAAGAAACTTGATGATATTTAGTATATATCTAGTTTAGGCAGGAATTGTGGGATTAAAGACTTCTTGATGATTTGAAGTATGCTGCTCAGGTTAGAGTTTACTGTTGCCTATGCATTAATTAGTGTGTTAGTAATCTTTATGTAAATTTGCTAAGTAGTTAGTACTGTAGTTATACTGCTAGTATAAGTTACTACTGCTAGTGTATATTATTACTGCTAGTGTAACTTAGTACTGTTGGTGAAGATTAAAGAAAACTTTCTAAGTATTTAATACTGCGTGTACACAGTTAATGTTGTTGGTATAAAAAGTTACTTACTGCTAGTGTTTAGAGTTAATGTTGCTATTACAAAGTTACAAGTGCTAAAGATTAAGACTGCTAAAAGAGTTTCTAATGTCAAGGTGGATAAAAGACTGCTTAAAGAAAAGATAAAGATTGCTTATGAGATATGTATGAGATATTTTTGTGAAAGATATGTATAAGTTATTTGTTTAGAAGATCATGATAATTTAGGAAAATATTGTAAGCCGGTTAGGACTCCTTGGTGTATAAAAGGGGGTCCTAGGGTATAGAGTTCTATGTACCAAAAATGAGTCATTCATAGAATTGTCATAGCTTCAAGGTTTTGTAACCCTAATACTAGTTAGAGTATTCGTATTAATATATTAAAGCTTTTGTTTGTTAATCTGTGTGTTTATTAGAATTACTGTTTCATTAAAGAATTCTTCTTAGATTAAAGATTAGATTCCGCATAATCTTTAGTATTATCAAACAAAGTTTCTATCATAGTTGTGTAGGATTTATCTTGCATAACTAAACCTTACACAAGCTAAGGAATTCAAGATCCATTGAAGTGGGATCAACAAGCTAAGGGTTTCATTCACTTATTTAATCAATTTCATTCAATCATATACTCTCTAATCACAAACCCTAACTCAATTTCATCATTCATCATCAAAACCCATCATAATGACGACCCTAAAGTTTGCTAATTCACATAATATGGTCGCATTTTTGACTAAATCTGCTGAAAGTGAAGGGTTTGAGCATATAGTGGATTTTCTAAATGCAAATCCCATAAGATATGCTTTAGCTGTTAATCCCACTATATATACTTCGTGCATTAAACAATTATGGGCTACTATCAAAGCAAAAAACTATCAATGAGGAAGTAAAGCTACAAACCCTAGTGGATAGAAAGAAGATAGTCAGTACTGAGTCGATTGTAAGAAGAGATCTTCAACTGGAAGATGATGAAGGTATTGATTGTCTATCCAATGCTATAATTTTTGAAAAACTTACACTCATGGGGTATGCAAAACTTTCACAGAAGCTTACATTCTATAAGGCTTTCTTTTCTCCTCAATGGAAATTCCTTATTCATACTGTTTTACAATGCCTAAGTGCTAAGACTACTGCATGGAATGAATTTAGTAGCACTATGGCTTCTGTAATTATCTGTTTAGCCACAAACCAAAAGTTCAACTTTTCCAAGTATATTTTTAAAAGTATGGTGAAGAACTTGGATAATGCTGGTAAATTCTTGATGTATCTAAGGTTTGTACAAAGTCTTTTTGGATAATCAACTAGAAGGGATGGTAACTCACAACAGGACTTATATTGCACCCTCTCACACAAAACCTTACTCGGCTTTTTGCAGCACCCAAACGCACACCCTATCTCGGATGTTTAGCAGCCAACCAATAAGCACCCTACTCGGTATTTCGCAGCCAACAAGCGCACATACTCGGCTGATTTCGCAGCCAGAACCCAACGCACCTTACTCGGCTGGTAAGCAGCCAACCAACGCACCTCTACGTAAGCTGTTTCTCAGCCAACAAAATACAATACTCGTGTTCCGCACCAACGATACGCAAACTCTCGACTGAAACTCAAAGCAACCCTTGTTGGTGTTAGAAACAACGCAACCCTGTTGTGGTTGCTTTTGTATCAAAACGAACTCACTTTAGGGGTGGTTGTTATAGCGATACTAACGCACTCTGGGGGTGGTGGCTGGGTGGGGATGGTGATGGCGTGGAGGTGGTGGCGATGGTGTGGAGTTGGTGGCGGGGACGTAGGTAGAGGTGATGGTGGTGGGATGGTTGCGGTGATGATGAGGATGTGGCGGTGGTGGTGGCTGTGAAGATGGCGTGGTGGTGTGGTGATGAAGGTGGGTCGGTGGTTGAGATGATGATGACGTGGAGATGATGATGAGGTGTGGCGGTTGTTTTGGGTTGCCGGAGGCGGCGACTAGCGGCCAAAAAAAGAGAGAAGAGGATGGGGGCTAGGGTTATAACAAAAATGAGTGAAACCCTAATTGCATTTGTATATATACCAAAAACTTTTTAAAAAATGGCAAGTTTAATTTAGTTTAGGGTTGAAATATAAATATTACTAGAGGGGCTGGAAAGGTAATTTTTGTAAAATAGTGGTTCGGGACTTGTTTAAGCTACTTAACGGATGATTCAAAACATGAAACTTGCGCCATTGCGTTCCAAATGATTTTTCTCACAAAAATGAGTATTTACATGACTATTATTTCAGAAATGTTTTATAACGTTATTTAAAATGTTTTGTTAATTATTGGGTATCACGGTTAAGCTTTGTTCAAAAAAAAACACTTTAACTTGAATATTCGTGTTTTAAGACAAACATTTTTGAATAAAATGATCAATAATTTATTAAATATTTTTATTTAATAAAAAGTGATAATTAAATATAATTTAATTATTTTCGTGTCAGTACGCGTTGTTCTAGTTTTCAAACCAAATAAGATTGAAAAAGAAATTTATAAATGACAAATATATAATAATAAATATGATTTATTATTTAAATATGTTACGAAAATTTACCGGTTATGCAGTAATTGTTTTTATGTGACAATAAAAGGTCAAAAGTCAAAAAGTCAAGTCAGACCCAAAAAGTCAAAGGGTAAAATAGCCATTTAAAGTTCCAAAAATTGCCGGTTGTTACAGAATAAGTTTCGCTATTTGATGAAATGCAGGCGGTGAAACTTGGTTTACCATATATTTGTTCACAATGGATTCAATGGTGAAGAAATGTCAGAAATTTTTTAAAGAAGTGCAAGATAACATGGATCGATGGGATGACCACTAATGTAGATTGATTTCGCAGTTTAGAAATGCTTCTCCATTATCGCAAGGTTACAGGCTTTGTCTTCACTTTCTGTCTATATGTTGTATGCATGTTTAAGGCGGAAAAAGGGCGCGTTTACCGGGTATAATTTATCTAAACATACATACCAAAGTCAAACGCAAAAACTAGCAACATCATAAAACCAACTTGGGTTACCTTAAACATCCACTATTTTTGGATATTTGCATATATAGATATCCAGTTTATTTGCTTACTATTTTTTAAAAGAAAATTGGATTGCATGTTTCGATGGCATCTTCAGTAAGTGGTTGCAGCAACCGTAACTATATAGCTACTGGTGGTTTCTAAAATGTAAGCTAGTGGCAGTTGGGAAAAATACTAGAATTAGGCTGTAAAGAAATGGATAAGGATATGTTATATTCAATTCTTCTGCAATATTTTTAGGTTGTTTAGTTGCATTGGCGGTTTTTAATCTCATAAACTTGCTGATCTATTTCAAGTCTAGATAGTCTTAATAATAAGTTTATCTCAACAAAATTGATAGAAGACAATCTCTTGGTAACAGCCCGGTTTATAGTTTAGAACATCAAGTCAATTTGTTTACTTATTTCCTTGAATTCTTATTGATACTAATGAGTTCTGGTCTTTAACTGCAACTTCCTTTATGTTGTCATTAAATGTCATTGTAGTTACTGAATAGAAACGTACGTCCTACTGATGAAAGCAATCTAGAAATGATTACTAAAAGATAGTGCTGCAGCCAACTGGTGGTGTTTCTATTCTTCCCGTTATACGTCTCGGTTTTGGAAGAAACATTGTTGAGTGTACTATCTAACCGGTTGCAAGGAAATTTGCAAATCAATAACCGTGATTATCTTTATAACATGAACAATTGAAGAAACCGTGAATTTTGTTAATATTACAACAAGAGAGTCAAGAAAACAAAATACAGAAAAGGAGAGTGCTTTTAAATGGAAGCGGCAACCCAACGTCTTTTAAGTATTGTTGTTCGTTTTGGTGTTTAATTACAGGTTTGAACAAATGGAGAAGGTATCTTTCTTTTTTTAATAGTTTTAACTTCATTTCCGTCATTCGTCGTGTTCTTTAGCGAACGTATCAGGTGGCATTTACTGAAAGAGAGTTCTTTTTGTCGTTCAATAGATTTTGCATTGTGTTCTCTTAATAGATACTTTACCAACTGATATTAATTTAATTATCTCTTCATTTGTAGGCTGGTGAGCTTATAGCAAGGCTTGATCCTGGCGATCCACAAGCCGCTAGACACATGAAACTGATGCATTGAGACGGCTGAATTAAACATTGGGACGGCTACATGATTCATTAAGACAACATATTGATGCACTATTAATGCGAACTAATTTATTGGCGAGCATTTGGGGCAACAGAAAACCAACAAGGTATGTGATGCACACACCTTTTAAAGACATTAATGTATGCACATGGTTAATAAGCTAAGGTAAAATTGCAATTGCGGTTATCAAACAACAGAAAAGGCAATGGCGGTTGGGTCGTATGAAGCTGAGAGAATGAGAATGATTGAAGAACTTAGGAATGCTTCTTCCATTATCTTAGCGTTACAGGTTCTCTCTTTACTTTCTATCTTTATGTTGCATGCATGTTTAAGGCGGAAAATGGGCTGGTTCGTTACCGGTTCAAAATGGGTAACTATGCTATTTCACATAACCATGATCTATGAGGCTGTTTGAATTGAATATAGATATTGATCGACTTATGATTGGTTTTTTAAGCGCGTTTTTGAAAACAGCCTATTCATGAGTGAATGGGGTAACAAAAGAAAAAGACAAGCTTCTTTATGAAAAGTCGCAAATGAATTAATATGCGGACACTTTATAACAAGTTAGCATTTGGGGCAACAGAAAAACAACAAGGTATGTGATGCACACACACCTTTTAAAGACATTGATGTATGCACATGGTTAATAAGATAAGGTAAAATTGTAATTACGGTTATCAAACAACAGAAAAGGTAATGGCGCTTAAGTCGTATGAAGATGAGAGAATGAGAATGATTGAAGAACTTGGGAATGCTTCTTCTATTATCTTAGCGTTACAGGTTCTCTCTTCACTTTCTATCTTTATGATGTATGCATGTTTAAGGCAGAAAATGGGCGGGTTCATTACCAGTTCAAAATGGGTAACTATGTTATTTTGCATAACCATGATTTATGAGGCTGTTTGAATTAAATATAGATATTGATCGATTTTTGACCGGTTTTTAAGCGCATTTTTTAAAACAGCCTATTCATGAGTGAATGGTGGTAACAAATGGAAAAGACGAGCTTCTATATAAAAAGTGGCAAATGAATTAATATGTGAAAACTTTATAATAAGTTAAGCATAGTCACAAGATAAATTATCTTCGAAATATTGATGCACATACCTACAATCTCCCCCTGAATTTTTTTCTCTAAATGAACCCACTTCCTACAATCTCCCCCTGAATTTTTTTCTCTAAATGAACCCACTTTGGTATATGTACTCTATCTTTAAAAGGATATAACATAACACTTGAAGTTAGTTCATGTCCCACATTTAAGTATTATAGAATATAATTGGCTTATATTCATATGTGGACAAAGTAGTTTATCTATATATGTCAAAATGGGCAAAGTGCATGCTTTACATCGAGTCAGAAAATATTGCAGTCCATTAATACAGCTGATGACATCAAATAACGTCTATTTTATATCATCATTTATCCAATGTTATTAAGCCATTTTGTATAGTTATTGCAAAGAATTGTTACTTAATCGTTTATATTTTAGAATTGCAGTAATTATGGAGTATTTGGTAAAAGATAGCAAAAGGCGCGCATTCTGGAGCTTAAACGAAGATATTTTGAAGATTACTATTCTGAAGACCAATACGCCGTATCCATCAAGGAAGATACGGCGTATCCGTGCCTGCACTCACCAAAGACCACAATGGAATGAAGCTCAATACGCCGTATCCAGAGAAGACCAATACGCCGTATTGGAAATATGGAATGAATATAATATTCTGGAAGATATCAAGCGTGGTCCCTACTCCAAGAAATCCCTAATACGCCGTATCCAATCCTTGGATACATCGTATCGAACCGACTTCCAGACCCTATAAATACAAAACTCAAAAACGAGTTTTAAGTGTGCTAAATCATATTCTCGATACCTAAACCATAAAAGTCAATTTTCAGAGGAGAAAAAGAGCAGAAGAGGTCAAGCAACGTTATCAATTCCATAGGAGACAACGTGTAATTCTATATACTTTAGTAATCGTTCAGTTTTTGGTATCATTCGTTAACTCGGTTAGTTTACATTGGCTAAATAATTGCTCTTGTATTTATTATGACGTTTGAAGGCTAATACCTTTAGGTATTAGCCATTATTATGAAGATTTTAATGTTTGGTATTGTTTATCTTGATTTCTTAATTTATCATTGAATGCTTGTTTATGTTTATCAATTTATACTTGTTTACGTGCTTTTGCAAGCGAGTTATCATTCAACTGGATCTAGTGATAGGGACCAAGTAATCTAGAGTCTGTGATAGCTCTCCATATAGTAATTTATACATCTAGAATTATAGGATTACATATATTATCCTTCTAAATCTGTGTCTAGGATACGCTTCGAGCTTAACTAGTTAATTGAATATTGCTTTTGGTTTATTGATCGTGTTGACTAGAAGGTGAACCTAGATAATTTAACAAATAACGTATTGATTCCATTGGATAGTTGGACAAGTGGACTACTAGTGTATAAATTTACATTAAGCATTAAGTGGGTAAAGTCTCTATGAGCTAGGGTTTAACAAGATCACTATTGCTTTAATCCCCAAGATAGATTATAATCAGCAAATAAGGATGCTTTATGCGGATACTTTAATTGTGACAGAATTAATGTTTCTAGGTCTTAGGAAGAAGTTCCGCCTAAGTCTTAAGAATGATATGCCACCTCGAGAGAAGAAATAATTAAACTAAATAAACAAACCAACGTTCTAATATGATTAATAATGGTTAATATAGTTTTCTTATATAAGGCTCGACCGCTCTTTTATCTTCTGTTAATTAGCTTGCGCGGGTTAAAGTGTCTTGAATTGATTGTAGTCACCGACCAAACCTGTGCCAGTCTCTCAGGCTGAAACCCCCCTTTTACCTATTAGAACTAGGATTAGAACTAACATAGGTTTAGCATAGGTTTGACTTAGACTAGATTTAACATAGATTAGATAACCAAAATATAAATAAATTGAGTGATTTAACCTCGCTTCAAGTGTTCGACACCCTACTTACCACGAATCTACCACCGACCGGGTACACTGCCCGTTAAAGTGTCGTTTTTGGTTAAGCCGGCAAAATATAAATTCAAAACTTGAAACATCTTAAATATACACCATACAACGACAACATCAAGTTTTTGGCTTCGCTGCCGGGGAGTGAAAATTAAACTTGATTTTTATTTGATATTTTGGTTTTTAACATTAGATTAGATCTAACCCTTAGGAGTAGTGTAATTTAGAGTAGCTTAAATTCTTTCTTGTTGGTTTATTCTGTTTGTGTTATACGGCGTATTCAGTTCACTGAATACGACATATTGGTTATTTAATAGTTTTCCTAGTAAGATTGTTCCAGGATGGACGATCCAAACATTATTATGGAGGAATACATCAGGCTCGAGGAAGAAAAAGCTCGAAAATGTGGTAAAGTGTTTAACTGGGAAACTGCTAAGTATGGTAAGATCTGGTATGATGAAGACATTCACGACCTTAGATCCGTTGAAACCGAATTCCCAACTATATCCTTTAATGACAAGGTATCATCAAAAGCACTATCTTGTGAACCTACTGTAAGTTCTCTTAACAATGAAATTGACTTTAGAATTTCGTTTGAAGATTCCGACGATGAAGACTACACGGTAATTTTTGAGAAAAGCTTGCTTTCTTATAAAAAAATTTCTACCAATGATTTGAAAACAGATTCGGAAAATAATAATGAAAAAGTCA
>BQNB010165546.1:12399-14208 GCA_026074375.1 Tanacetum coccineum | reverse complement strand
ATATGCACAAAAGATTCCAGTTTGAAGAATATCTACTAAGAAGTCTATGTTAGTCCATGGGTGAACTCACATTCTTTTTGGGACTGCAGGTGAAGCAACAACCTAATGGAATCTTTATTAGTCAAGACAAGTATGTTGTTGACATCTTAAAGAAGTTTGATTATTGGTCCATCAGAACAGCTACTACTCCTATTGAGTCTAATAAGCCACTGGTCAAAGATGAAGATGGTGAAGATATAGATGTACATGTCTACAGATCTATGATTGGTTCCCTGATGTATTTGACTGCATCAAGGCCAGACATCATGTTTGCTATGTGTGCCTGTACTAGATTTTAAGTCACTCTAAAAGCCTCACAATTAAATGCAGTAAAAAGGATTTTTAGGTACCTCAAACATCAACCCAAATTAGGTTTATGGTATCCTAGGGATTCACCTTTTGAACTAGAAGCTTTCTCAGACAGTGACTATGGAGGAGCCAGCCTTGACAGAAAATCAACAATAGGTGCCTGTCAATTTCATGGTAGAAGATTGATATCTTTGAAATGCAAGAAGCAGACTATTGTGACAAATTCTACTACTAAGGCAGAATATGTTGCAGCTGCTAACTGTTATGGGCAAGTACTATGGATACAAAATCAGATGATGGATTATGGTTTTAATTTCATGAACACCAAAATCCATATTGATAATGAGAGCACTATAAGTGTTATCAAGAATCCTGTTGCTCATTCTAGGACCAAGCATATCGAGATTCGATTTCATTTTATCAGAGATTGCTATGAGAAAAGACTGATAGAAGTTATCAAGATTCACACAGACTCTAATGTTGCAGACCTTCTCACCAAAGGATTTGATGTCACAAGATTTAACTTTTTGGTGGTTAGCATTGGGATGTTAAATTTGTAACCACAATTAAGGGGAGGCAAGATATTTGTTGTACAGTTTGTAGATGAATTCCAAGAATAGGAGATGGCTATGATACTCATTTGGGGTTCACTATACTCTTTGGCATAAGGATTCAAGGTTAGATGTGGTACTAAGCTTAGTTCATATTGCTGCAGAAACTTTGTACTGCTAGTACCAGAATTAATACCGCTAGGCTTACTTAGTACTGCTCGAAGATATCTACAGATGATTATGGTGTTTGAATTGAGTGCAAAGCTATGTAATGCAGTTTGGTTTGTTTTTATACCGGTAGGGGTCTAGAGTGTAATTTTTGGCGGTTTCTTCGCCATTGGGGATGCTACTACTATAAATACCCATCTCAATTACACAATTGATCCTTTTTAGCTCTCTTAATCGATTTCAATTGACAAACCCTAATTATTCATCACCGACGATTACCAAAATCAAATAAACGATGGCTAGTTTGGAATTCTGTTCTAAGCACAATATGGTGGCCTATTTGGAAAAGACATATGGGAATACAGAAGTTTCAATCAGATTAGGACTTTCCTCAATAAACGCAGTTCTCATTTATTATGCCACTCATGTAAGTCCCATAGTCTCAACTTATTTGTGAACAGTTTTGGACGACTGCTAAGTCTAGACAATCAAAACATTAGTTATATAGATGCCACAGTTGGCTGGCAAGCCTGTGTACTTTCTTTAGAGGCATTCAATCAAGATAGTGATCTTTCTTTTTTGATGTGATGATGGGATAGATTCTTTGAATATCAGGCTATATTTTGATAAATTCAGCTAATGGGTATGAGGGAGACTCTGAATACCTTAACTTTTACAAAAGCCCTCTTTTCACGGCAATTGGAAAACAAAATTTCTTTTTCATACCTATGAATCACTGCAT
>BQNB010165546.1:2399-7399 GCA_026074375.1 Tanacetum coccineum | reverse complement strand
AGCTTGAACAATCTTCTACTTGTCATCAAAGTGCACAGCGGAATATTGTAGAAGTCAAACCACACCAACGACCACTGCTTCTTGTCATCAGGGCTTGGTGAATATTCGTTCAGGGGTGCATGCGAGAAATCAGCAACTGTTCTTCTCACGTTTGCATAATACTTCATAAACCATACTAAACATTTTAGGGCTAACAAACTTCCCTTGACATGGTAACATCAAGGTCAATTAAATCCCAGATGTACACATTTTCCCCCATGATGGTTGCGAACTCTCGGAAGCATCATTGTCGTGTACGTCCATATACTTGAGAAGTTCTAGTCATAAGCACAAATCTTGATAAACAAAATAATGTCATCAAAGAACTTTGAAGATTTTGCTTAGACTGTGAAGTATCTTTGTCTTGGAATAGCACAAAAATACCCGTGAGAAGTGCTGATTACATCTCTCCTTTTAAAACTCTTCTGTTAACCTTTCCAACCTCGTTTCTGCTCGCTTTTGTCATGACCACATCGTGAAGTAAACCGATATACCAAACTTGGCAAATGAAGTAAAAATCCCATAATTTGTTTACTTAATCTTGCATAATTGTTGATGGAAGAACGGTGCAGAAGAAAATCTCTTAGTACCGTATACTACATCAAAAAGTATAAGAAGTTCAAACACCTCTTGAAATTATCCAATGACATCTGCGTGCCTCGTTTTGTGGACACTGGTACTACAAAACGTACTCCTTTAAGTGATAGTTGTCCAGGTCTTCATCCAACCACCCCTTGACCGCTGGAAATAGATTAATCCAGTCTTAAATCATAATGTATACGTTTAAGCAAGGAATCAATCGACAGAAAATAGAGAAAGTCTCGATGATGAAATAAGTAGACGCCTTTGTGAAATCCAACTTCAATTGCAAATAAGGGATACCAAATCACTTCGTAATACATGTCATCTTATCAAATCTCTACCATGTTTTCATTTAAGTGATCTTTTCAGGATTGTTTTGGGATTAAGTGTTGTTGTCTTGTGGGGAGTGTTGTTTTGGTTGTTTGTGTATATGAGTCCTGTTCTTGATTGTGGTGTTTGTATGCAAATTCACGTTCAGGGATTTTACACGTCTATGATTTAAAACCGATAAATGAAATACGGAGATTTACAAAATAAGTAGAAAAAACCCGTGTGAATGAAGTTGATTCGGACTCAGCGGCCAATGATTTAATTGTCTAAACAGATAATTTCTAGGCTAGGGTTACAGCAGATTGTTTTAACTAGGCTCACAAATGAAAACGGGCAAAAAAATACAGATAGGCCGTGAGTTAGAACAAAAACAAGTGTAACACAAATTCCAAAAAACTAAAAAATGTTAATAAATCATAGTAAACTATAGTTTTGGGCCTCGAAAAATCCTTAACCAGCTAAAGGATGGATACAGCATGATTCGTCTCGTTTTTCTCTTCGATTTGAGAGGTCACGGGCCAGAAACGGACTTACGGATCAAAAGTTATGGCCGTTTTACTGAAACCCTTTTCTTCACACAAGATTTCTAATCAAAACGCAATGAATAAAAAAATTGGGCAGAGTAACGTTTGGTCAAATAAAATGCGGATCTTGTCTATACTTTTTGTCAAACCGCCACCAAGAAAATGATTTAATAATCAAACCTCCACTTAGAACATCAAGCTCGAAATAAGCATAATCAGCCTAAATAAGCCATTTAACCACTCAAATAAGTTATAAGTGCTTAAAACTAGGTTGGTAGAAGATGATTGAACATTTACTAACACGATTTTTCTTGTGGATCATCAAAATCGAACCAAACCGCCACCATGAACACGAAAAAAAGCCATACCTTTTTAGCTTTAAAATCGATCTAGTAGCTTATGTATCTCATGGAATGGTAACAATATCACATGTTTGACATGTAGAACAAGAAAAGAACAAGTTTAACAACCAAATAAGCCCAAATAATTTTGATCCGTGGGCTTTTTCCATAAAATAAGCCATGAAAATTTAAGCTTATGAACCACGAAATTAGTAGATTAACAACACGAATTCCCCCTGTGCTCTGGTGCCAATTGATAACATTAGATTAACCCTTAGAACATAAGATCCGGAGGCTTGGTAAAATGGAAAAGAAAAGTATCCATGTTTATTAGAGAGAAAAGATAAAAGATAGGAAGTTGTGTGTGTGGTTGAGAGAAAAGAAAAAACACACACACACACTTTACAAGTGTGAACTTCTACCCCTCCATGGAAGTATGGAGGAGGTATTTATAGTCTCGGGCTTGACTAGCTAAACTAACCCGACACGACTATAAATGATAAATGTAATTCCGGATTAGTCACCATATTTTAGGGCTAACACTTGGCAATGCAAGAAGCAGACTATTGTGGCAAATTCTACTACTGAGGCAGAATATGTTGCAGCTGCAAATTGTTGTGGGCAAGTATTATGGATACAGAATCAGATGATGGATTATGGTTTTAATTTCATGAACACCAAAATCTATATTGATAATGATAGCACTATAAGTGTTATCAAGAATCCTGTTGCTCATTCAAGGACCAAGCATATTGAGATTCATTTCCATTTTATAAGAGATTATTATGAGAAGAGACTGATAGAGGTTATCAAGATTCATACAGATTCTAATGTTGCAGACCTTCTCACCAAAGGATTTAATGTCACAAGATTTAACTTTTTGGTGGTTAGCATTGGATTATTGAATCTGTAGCTACAATTAAGGGGAGGCAAGATGCTTTGGTGTACAGTTTATATCAAATGTTATGTGAGCAGATAGATTTTGCCAATGGTGATGTTTTCATTCAGTTCTTTGGGTTCTAGAGAGTCATTAGAGATAGATATATGGATGGTACTGAAGAGTTCTTGTTGTCCAACTTGTTTGATTTTTGGTTAACAAAAGTTAGTACCGACAGGCTTAAAGTTAGTACTGACGGGCAAAGTTTATACCGCTATAAAGCCGTTAGCGAAAATACCGGTAGGGGTCTAAAGTGTAATTTTTGGCGGTTTCTTTGCCATTGGGGATGCTACTACTATAAATACCTATCTCAATTACACGATTGATCCTTCTTCGCTCTCTTAATCGCTTTCAATTAACAAACCCTAATCATTCATCACCGACGATTACCAAAATCAAATAAACGATGGCTAGTTTGGATTTCTGTTCTAAGCACAATATGGTGGCCTATTTGGAAAAGACGGATGGGAATACAGAGTTTCATCAGATTATGGACTTTCTCACACGCAGTTCAATTTATTATGCACTCACTGTAAGTCCCATAGTCTCAACTTCGTTTGTTGAACAGTTTTGGACGACTGCTAAGTCTAGAACAGTCAACAACATTAGTTATATAGATGCCACAGTTGCTGGCAAGCCTGTGACTATCTCAGAGGCATCAATAAGAAGTGATCTTCTTTTTGATGATGCTGATGGGATAGATTCTTTGAATAATCAGGCTATATTTGATAATATTCAGCTAATGGGGTATGAGGGAGACCTGAATACTTTAACTTTTAACAAAGCCCTCTTTTCACCCCAATGGAAATTTCTTTTTCATACCATGAATCACTGCATTAGTTCTAAAAGCACCTCTTGGGATCAAATTCCCACTAATATTGCCACAGCAGTAATTTGTTTAGCCACTAATCAGAAATACAATTTTTCAAAATTAATTTTTGGTGGCATGATACGACACTTGGATGCAACTAAGAAGTTTGTAATGTATCCAAGATTTTTACAAATCTTTTTGAGCAATCAGTTAAAAGATGTACCTGTCCCCTTGGACCACTTTCCAGTCCCAACCCTAACTAAAAAGGTCTTGACATTTATGGTTAAAAAGGGTAAGAATTTTTCAGGGAAGGTTACACCTTTATTTGATTTTATGTTGGTTCAACAAACAGAGGATGAGGGTGAGGCTTCAGAAAGACCATCTAATTCCCAACCCATACCCTCTCCTCCTTACCCAAGAGAAGACCAACCTCAGACACAGACTGCTCCTTCTCCTAGACCTTCTCCTTCTATAGCTGTTCCTAATCCAGAGGGTTCTGGTGGGAATCATGGAGGTCAGTCATCCAATGATGCATCCCTATCAGGGAATGAGGATGGTTTGACACTCCAAAGTGTTTATAACCTTTGTGTGTCTTTATGCAAATAGGTCACAAATCAGGCTAAAGAAATTAAAGCTTTGAAAGCTCAGGTCAAGAAGCTAAAGAAAGGAGTCAAACCACTTATCACACATCATAAAGCCTGGATGAAGACAAGATTGGCAAGGAAGACTTCTTTGAAGAAAAAGGGGATACACAAGGAGTATATATCCAAACAGGGAAGGAAATCTGTCAAATCTTTCAAGGGTAAACCATCTGTGCATAAAGATCCAGCCTTTGATGTTCTTGATGATTTTGTGGATGTGGATGATACATTGGACTCTATGGAGACTGAGGATGATCAAAATGAGGGAAGGACAAGCTCTGTGGTGTTGGAAGAAAAGGAAAGTGTAGATAAGGAAGTAAGTACTGAAGCTCTTAAAGGTACCGACAAGAAAAATGAAGATACTGACAAGAAAGATGGAGGTACCGACAGTACAAAAGTTAGTACCGATAGACAAGGTGAAGGTACTGCTGATCAAAATGAAGGGAAAAGTGCTACTCAAACAGCTCCAACACCTACTTCAACACTTACTCCAACAATATTTGGTGATGATGAGACCATTGCACAAGTTCTCATCACAATGAGTCAGAATAAACAGAAGGAAAAAGAAAAAGGAGTAAAAATTAGGAATGTTGAGGAGACTGAGAGACCAAGGCCTACTTCAACAAGATCAATATTGACTTTCAGACCTCTTCCCAAGATTGATCCAAAAGACAAAGGCAAAAAGAGGATTGAAGAGGAAGATGAATCTGATACTGAATCAGAAGGCATTACTGAAGCTGAAAAGAAATTTAAACAGCTTGCTAATGATGAAGAGGTGGCCAGAAAGGTTCAAGA
>BQNB010165545.1:0-14208 GCA_026074375.1 Tanacetum coccineum | reverse complement strand
CCTAAAGGCAAAGCAAGTCATGGCCTAAAAAAGATCATGTAAAGGAGGAAGCCGCAAGAAGTAAACAAATATGTCGCTAAATACAAAGGAAAAGAAATGTTAGATGACTAAGATAGTTGGCCCAAGGATGTTAATTGTGGTATGTGGACCATTTGTTTAAGGTGTGTAATTGCAAAACACAATTCAATCATAGATCTCTTTCGTGTAAATCGAAAAGAAGATAAATGAAGAGGATAAAGAAGGGAGAAGAAAAAAGGAGAGGGAAAAAAATTGAACTTTAGTTTTGTGTTCCCGAGTTGAAAAGAAAAGAAAAGAAGTAAGAACAAATTAAGCCTAAACTTCTACTTCTCTCCAAATCATCCCAATTTGGGAAGAAGCTTAGGAGGGGGAATTTGGCATAATTTACTTTTCTTTTCTCTTCTTTTCTCTTCAAAAAAACTCTGAATCATAATTATTTTTTAATTTCCTCTCCACTTCTCTTCTTTTGTTTACAAATAAAAACTCAGGAACAAGAGAATACCATGTACCTTGAGATAACTATTGCTAAGGACATGTAAATAAAAGTGTGAGTTATTTGGCGAGATTTGCTTTTTGTGAAGAATAAAAGAGTCAAAAGTACCGTTAATTAATTGATGACAACTTAGAAAGAAAAACAAAACCAAAAAAAAACCTCAATGTCTATTTGAAGTTTTAGAACACGTGAACTGAAGCATTTAATTCAATATCATGCATTAGAAAGAAGAAGATAATCAATATGAATAAATAATAAGTTATGCTCTTGAAATGACAGTTTGGTTAATGTCTATGGCTATTGAGTATTCAAGGACGGAATTAAAGGTGTCTTTAAATTTTGTAGTATAGTGTTAATTTTTGTAGAAAATCTCGATTTTTTTCTAAATGCGCATATGGTCCTAAAAAATTATGTTCTTCGTTTCGTCTAATTTTTTATAAATGCATCTAATGCATCTTGTCCAATTGTATCCTAGTTCAGTTCTTGAGTAGATTATGGTAAGGGAACAATATTACCGACTAATCGACACAAGAATAGATCGAGTATGTGTAGGGTTTAGTATGTAAGATTGTAACCATTGTATTTATCTATATATTGAATGAAAAGCCACCGGTAATCCTAAAATCTAACACTATATCTATACTACATGAGGCTTGGCCACACCCATGCGTTGCACCGGGCTTGGTCTGTGGGAAAAAATGAACTTTTACTTATGTGAAAGAACTACATAAATCTTAACTACATTGAACAAACCCTTAACATTCTGGAAAAAATATCATGTTGTCAAATGTAGTCACTGCTTTTAGATCCATTTCCTCCAGAGTTTTGTTCGCTTCTTCGTAGCCTACACGACATCATAGTACAAAACTGGAACCAAGCTCGAGTAACATTGAAACCAAGTTTCATATATATATAACAAATAATCTGAGAGCCACCTCTCAATTAGCTCTCTTTGCTTCTCAAACCTTTTCCTTGACATGTCCACTGCCCTTGTCTTTAGATGCTGTTACACAGAAATTTTGTTCAAGTAGTTAATGACAGAATTAAGTTCCAATTTATATATGTTTATATTGAATTCAATCATAAATAAAGAATATTTTTTACGGTCTGAAAAGTTTAAAGTAATGTTGCAAAAATAATGGTTGTGCATTTATAGAAAAATGGTCACAACAGTGGCATACTGGTTAACCCAACCTGAACTCACGGCTTAAGCGATACTCAAATCGACCCATTTCTCCCTTGAACCGATTTGTACAAATTACCAAACGCGAGCATCTTGCCATTTTTACCCATAGAGGTGGCACAACTGGCAAAGTGGGTAACGGGTCAAATTTGGTTCTGTATACAAAACCTTTGAACCGATTAGCAAGTGAGTTATCTTTAATGTCCGTTATTTCTGCTGGTGAGCTTGTGAAAACTAAATGCTAAAAGAGCAAATACCTTTTCCAAATAATCAAGAATGACGACCCTTTCGTAAGCTAAACCACTTGGAGTGATGACAGGGCCATGAAATATATCCAGTATGTTTTTGCAGGAAAGATAGTCCGAAATCTGAAATTACATGTGTGTATAAGGAAACATAGATTTTGATTGTGATTGGAAGCATGAGAAATGAAAGAGAAATTTGAAACTTACTTCTATTGGTACGTCGTCTGTTGCTGCTTTGCTGAATACACTGAGAAGTCGCCTGCATAATATGAAAGTCCCATTTAACCGAACCAATCTGCTCCCTTAGCTTTTTCTTCAAAGGCTCCAATCTTTCAACCAAAATTTTATAGCAAATACGGACAAAGAAACATACCTGAAGTCTCGTCTTCGACAACCTACAATGGATTTGTGATGACTGCAGTGGCTGCTCCATCACCGGATGCAAAGTGTTTGGTTCTGTATATTTCATCCCCCTCCTTTTGGCTCACAGAGGTTAATACCTGCAACAACACAACCCATTCCAATAACTCGTTCATTTGTTTTTAACAAATTGACCTACACAGTAAGTACGGAAGCAGATGTTACTATATGCTGAAAAAGGAATGCGGCGGAGCCAAGTTAAGTTTAAGCTATTTTCGGTTTACGGCGACTGTCTTATTTACCTTGGGACTGAGTTTCGCCACGTTCTTTTTTTGTGCTGCTACTAATAAAGTGGGTTTAGATGGAACCATGCTGCCACTAATACGTCCACATGTTTTATTTCCCGTGGGTGTGAGTTTCACCTTTTCAAGACGACTCACAAATCAGCCTTACAAATTTCTTGAGCTTGCTTGTACTTCTTTTTTTATTCCGTAAGCACGTTTTGGCCTAAAAAAATGCAATAACCCATTTCAATTCCTGTACATCATCTGTAAATCTATTTACGACATCAATTATTAAACCAAGAAATAAGTTACCTATATGAGCAAGTGCTTATTGATGTAAAAACAGTTGTGAGCACAAAAGATGATCTGTTAAAGAATTCCAAGTGTGACAACAGTCCAAAAGATACTTTCCAAACAACAATTGCGTGCTTTAAAAATTATTATAGAAAGGAACCATTATACATTAAAACTTTGCAATTTTTTTGAGTACTAACCAAACAATACCACTATAGAATTTCAAATCTGTTTACGGGGACAGTCTTATTACCTTGGGGCTGAGTTTCGTGCACATGTTTTATTTCCCTTAGGTGTGAGTTTCCCCTATTCAAGACGACTAAAATTATAACTCTAGCGTTGCCTTCTTTGTGTATATCTGTAACCAAAATGATGTAAAAGCATATCATTGTTATGGGTGAATTCAAGTTTGAATTTTTGGTTTTCCTTACCTTAGGGGAAAAATACAACATAAATTTAAGAATATGCTAAAAAGTTAGTAAAACAGATATGCTTAGAAAAACTACTTAACATACATGCTTATATATTATAAGATGTTCTCATATAATAGAAAGTACCCGTCCATTCAGAAATAATAATATCCACTTTAGGAACTGGAAGGTCGAACTCTTTGGATTTTCCCTTCAAAACAGTTACATTCCGGCAAAAAACGACGATTTAGTTTGCTATTCAATTCAAAACTCTTACGAAATGCAGGACCTTAAATTTCAAAGATGTTATTACCCTATGAATAACCATTCACTTTAACAATCTCTTTTGCCATGTCAGCCATCTGCAAGCACTCAATCTGCAAACATTGGGAGAGGGGAATGCATATAAAGTTAACATCTTACAGGCGGATTTTGATATCAGGCAATGCATTTTGTTTTCAACAATAAAAAACAACTAAATCTGATTCTACACAACCATAATTAAAATCACAACATGTATTACACCAACAAAGATTCATAAATTTAAATTTACTGCTATAGACTTCGTTGTTTTGCTTTATTATGAATTATCAACGAATCCATGACTTCTGCTTCTAGTATTATTGTATAAAATTAATTTAGGATTCATGAGTTTATCCAATCTTCATCAAAGCTTGAGTTGGTTTTATCTTGGGGGTGGAGACGTGATGAACTTGATTAGATCTAGGGTTAAGATAAAGAGGAAAAATGATAAGAGATTCAGATATGTGATTTTTATTTCATTGAATATTCAGATCCGATATAAAATCATGTGTTTTATGTGAATCATGGAGAAAGATGATTATTAAATAATGTGGTGTCGGATTGGATAGGTTTTGTGAAGATGAGTGGATGGTTAAAAGTGCAAGAAAGGTTGGGCATTGGTTTTATGGTTAGCAGCATTTAAGGGCCTGTACATCTACAAAACGCACAGAGTTTTTCGTTTTTACATCATTAATACAGCAACATTGAATGTGGCGAAATTTATCGAAGTAACCATCTGCAAAAACAATTTTCTTGCAGAGACCATGTAATTCTAACATTACGAAAATAGCCATTGTTCTCGCCTAAATGGGCAGCTTAAGACAACTCGAATTACTTGAAAAAAAAAGTTGCTCACGAAAAATGGGAAGTGATTGCATTTTATTAAATTTTTTATCATTTGATAAAATTTTCAGAAATTTAGGGGTTTGTATCATTTTAGGGTTTAGATAGTTTTTGCAACATTAAGCTCGGTGGGTAATCTTTGAGAACGTTTTAAGCAATAGATACGTTATTGAATTTTTTTATTTTGCGGTCGGTAGAGGTGTCTTGGATGAGGGGTACTACCAGTGAACCAAAATTTTTTACGAAAATAATTCAATATGATTAAGATATGACGTTGCAAAATGTGTCAGTTGTAGTTATTGAATGTATTTTTTTAGTTCAAAATAACGATATCGGCAATCTTTGTGAACGTTTGACGCAATTCGTTTTTCAAATTGATACAATTTTTTGTTGGTTGTGATGTTTTTATGAGGTCTACCCAGTGAACCTAAGTTTGTTACGAAAATATTTATTATAAATAATATATGATGTTGCAAAGTGTGTCTTTGTTTGGGTTATTTAATTTTTTTTATTTCAATTGTTTAACGCGATAAGTTGAATTTTATAAAATTCAACGATAGGTAATAGTACCATTCATTGGCATGCATAAGTCATTTCCTTGAATAGATTTGTAAAATCATGTCCCGACTCCGTAACGTGGCTTATCACTGTAGATATGCTATTGTGATCTTTGATGCGAGAACTTAAACTTGAATAAAGAAAAACGATAGTTCATTACTAGAATTAAAACTATATATTACATGGATTAACCTTATTATTACGATTATAAAAACTTGAAACAACAACCAAACAATCTACAAAGCTGTTTGTAAAATGGTTGCGTGTCTAAGCATAATCAAGCTACATGTTCTGTTGTAGTTCTGCCTCAACTGTCTTTTCTCTTCCATACTCCTTAGCAGTCATCCCTACGCCTTTTGTTTGGTGTACACACTTTTTCATGTCAAAACCATGTCATGCATCCAAAGGGGACTTACAATAGTCCACAAGTGGGTGGTCCTGCAAAAACCATGAGATTATATTTCAATCTTCGTTTGTAACCTTATTCAGCATAGCGATGCATCATGGTTAATATTTGATCTGCAAGAAATGTTTCTCATCCATGCTTATTGTAGTTTAGCAAGGACACTAACTAACGTTTTCTGGGTTACTAGACATTTGTAGAGAGAAGAAGAAACAATTATAAATGTGAATGGGAAATTATTTTGAGTTTGACAGTCCCAAGTTAATGTGTTTAATATTATAAGCTAATGTACTTTCAGATGTTGTCATAATCGCTGTGAATTATGCGAGTTGATAAAAAATAATGTTGTTGAGTTGTCTTATCAGTTGCAGTACAATACTATATTTGCATTGAATTATCATTCAATGTCTGAAAAGCATTTGAAAAAGCATCTGATGTTGTCATAAATCGCGTGAATTATGTAATGATAAAAAATAATGTTGTTGAGTTGTCTTATCAGTTGCAGTACAATAATATATTTGCATTGAATTGTCATTCAATGTCTGAAAAAGCATCTGTATAAGAATCTTTGATGTTGTCATTTAATTTTTCTACTGAAAAAAAACATCTCTGATTTGTTCAAATTTCTCATAAATCGCGCGATTTTTTTGGATAAAGCACGTGTCAATGTGTTTTATAGCAATATTGAGTAAAAAAAATAAACTATTATTTGCAGGGACTGTCATTTATTATATCTTTTTAAATTGGATTTCTGTTAATTAGTTTGTCATTCATTTGTCTTATCTGATACAGTAAATAACAAATGAAATTTGAATTTTCTTTTTATATCTTGTTGTATATCAAAATTTGAATTTTCTTTTTATATCTTGTTCTATATTTTACCTTTTCTTTTTATATCTTGTTGTATATCTTGTTCTATATTTTATCTTTTTTTGCATTGTAAGCCTACTTTACACTTTAAACTTCTCCTATATTTATGTATCTTTAAAGAGTTCTTCAAATAAACCGTTAGAAACAAGAATCTTGATTCATTATGATCCATTGATTACAATAAACTACACCTAATTAGTACATTGGAAACCTTATTTATTCTGACTTAAAAAAAAAAAAACGCAACAAACAATGACATAAACACACCATGGTTGGATAAGTGTTGTTAATCAAACATATTGAGCATCTATAGTTGCCTGTATATTGTTAATGAAGTTTTAGACTTCATTCAGCAATGCTTCTCAATAATTCTTGTCTTGCTCTGATCAAGTTGTTTGTTGTACGCATATCCGCTTCATGTGTCATTAGTAGAGCGTGTATTCCGTAGCTATTAAGGCTCATTGTAGGGCGATATTCCTGCAACATTGTTATTTGTATTCTCACGGATACGCATTGTTCAAAATAACGAGGGTTAAGTTGCCCAACATTGTATTCGCTAGTGTTGGCTCTGGCTTCAAGCTCCCTTTGCCGTTGGAAACAATTGTTTTACGTGCATCATTCGCAGAATCAGCCATAAAATTTGTTGTGTGTGTGTGTGTGTGTGTGTGTGTGTGTGTGTGTGTGTGTGTGTGTGTGATTTGATTGTATTGTATATGCAAAGCTAGTTGATATAGGGGTAATAGTTTGGCTAGTAACTATCAATAGGTAGATATGAATTTATGTAATGCCAAATGTTGTCATAGATAGCGTACATTTAAAAGTGATCATAGACATTTGAATTGACTAGTCTTTATCAACTGTAACACTTAATTATTGAATACATAGAAAAAATTAGAAACATAATGTGTACGTTGAAAAGACATTGGTAATAGTGGATGAGTTACATGAACATTAGTACATATGTTTCTTTATATCCTGATGTTGAACTGCTTTCGTTTCCTCGAATTTTTGTTTTCATTTCTGCATTTCATGCAGATAGCTTAGTGATTGAAATGATTTATCCGAAGAGCCTTTGTTCGATTTCAGCACCGTGCTAAGATTTATCTTTGGACATGATAACTTGGTTTCCTCGTCTTCGAAGTGTTCTTGTTCCGCCCATTCAACCATTTGATTGAGAGTGTAATCATTTTGTGTTACCTCCCTTTTATTTTCTTCACTGTCACTTGTGTAGTTGGTTATGACATGTTTCATCATTTCTGCCAAGCTAGCATTTGGGAAAATATATTTAGCAATAATAAAATCGACACCTAGGTGGTCAATGTAAATTTGCAATTTGTAATGCGCTGAAGATATATCAAACATGACATGCATATCATAGTTGTTTCTAAGTTTTACGGTTATTGAAAATCCATTGTGCGGTATTTTATAATAAAGAGCATGGATGTTAGTACCCAAAATATTTGACAAATATTGTTTCAGCTCTTCTAGTTTTATTCTTGGAATGTTGATGTTCATTGTTCCACCGTTGAAACCAATGTGATGAAGATATGGTTCATCAGAAAGCGATTCTGGATTTAGCCTTGCAGGGACTAGTCAACTCAATGTTTCTATATATGCAGTGATTCGTCTAATATGTCAGTGAGTTGTCAAAATCATGTAAAATACATAGTGATGAAACCAATGTCAGGAACTAGTCAACTCAATGTTTCTATATATGCAGTGATTCGTCTACTTTGTCAGTGAGTTGTCAAAATCATGCTAAATCTCGTAATACAAAGTGAAGATGAACTCCAATGTCCGGGACTAGTCAACCTCAATGTTTCTTATATATTCAGTGACTCGTCTAATTTAATAATAGGTTCTAACTTTATACATAATCATTGAATTAAAAATAACACAACTCTTCACCAAATATCAAAAATGGATGCCAGTTTTAACAACGAAAATGAAGCATGGGAATACAGTCTAGATATTGATGATTCTGATCTTCATTTAACTCTTGCTGTTCGTTCCTCTAATAGCATACATGTTGAACCATCTCCCTACACTACAAATCCAGTTACAATAATACTTGGTCCTTCGGGTGTTGTTCACGTCTCTAGTAGCACTCGTGTTGAACCATCTACCTCAAACCGAGTCCAGTTAGAGAATCACCCGGTCCTGAGGTCTTGTTCAGCAAGACAGGACTGCCTTAAAGAAAAGGTTTTTATTCTAGATCCAGATGGGGCTTTAATGTCTACACAACAATATATGGACAAAGTTGTTGAGGATGTTGGTGACGATGATGACTTTAAGAGTGCAGCGTGGGTTAGCGCCACTAACTATGTCAATACATTTGATGGCACTGTAACTGAATGTTTGGGAGACGTCGATAACTTTCTAAAAAATGGAAAACTTGAACAAGTTGTTGGAATAGTGAAGTCTTGTTCACCAAATATGATTGGGCCGACTAAGTGGACTCTGGAAGATCTCTCAGGTACAATGATTGGAACAATACATCACAAAGTCATTGGTAAGGGTGGTTATGGAATATGTTATTACTTGTAGGTGCTGCCACTGATACGGTCAAATGTTCTTATTTTTGTCTCCATACCCATCAAAAGCATTACCTTAACATATACACTTGCGTAACGTGGTGAGGTTTTCTGTAAAGATTATGGTATTGGGAATGGCTGTGGTTAATCCTTAATATCTATTATGTCTGTTTAGTCTTCTTTAACTAAATTTGCTGCAATAATTTAACGATTGTAAGATATTTATTAAATTAATGTTCTACTTATTCAGAAATGTTATCAAATGTAGTTTATAAATTTATTAAATGTATCAAATGTAACCCTCGGCCGTTCAACTTACACTATAAAATGCACTATACTAATCAATAAACCACAATATTCCAGTATCTCACATCTACATCGTATTAGAAGTGTCAACACATATAATATCTCATGTTATCCAATAGACTTGGCTGTCACCAACACTGTTGGCGCTTGACCCAAATCATAACTTGGTAATCCACCAACATGTTATAACTCCACAATTCTTTGGCATTTTTTTGTTGAGGACCTTGTAACACCCCACACACCCAATATTCATTTTCGTAAGAGAATGAAAAATTGTGGGGTTCATATTGTCGCCCTCCAGTTCATTTGAAGTAGCCTCGCGTGTGTCTCTAATATGCTGTTAAATACGAGGATCATAATCTCTTACTTGCTGCTCCTAACATTAACATTCTGGTCTTTACATGGAGGCTAAACATAAAATATTGGAGTCAGACAAGTTTATTGCTCTAGTCACCAATGAACTCCCCAGCGTTTATTGGGCATATACACCTATAAATATTAAGCTTATTAAAATAGGTCATATTCAAATTGTTAACCAATTATAAAGGTTTAACACAATTAAATCAACAAAATAAGTACCAAGGGAACATCATTCCTTGATGGGAATGGACGCATTGAACCATCCCAATGTTCCGATTATTGTGGGGATCGTCAGTATAATGAATACAATTATTTTCTTGATGTGAAGTTACTGTACCCGATTTAGCCAGGGTCCAATTGGATTTTCTCGTCCTCTTTCTTTATTAAGTTCTGAAATCCATGAATTTCATGTGCTCTGAGTCATAAAAACACAAACAAAAATTATGTCTTTATGTGAAATAATATTTACTAATATGAAAAAACATAATCACTAGACAACCAACTCTCTGGCCAAGACTGTTCACGCCTATACGTACACAGATGCGGAACTAGTTGCGGCCAAAAGAAACTGAGAACTTTATAACCCTTCATATAACAATCTAAATAAATATCATATGGGTCTAAAATAAATTCCGTTTCATCGTTAACATAAGGTCTCGAGTAACCTAAAAACCATGTTAAAAAAACTATCTCAAAAAACAAAATTGTTTTAATTATTTTATTAGATTATAATACAAGACTAACAAAAAATACCTTATCAGGGTCCACGTTTTCATAATTAAAATAATTATCAGTCTGATGTACACCTGTTATGGTTACGTCATCTCCCGATACATTTTTATCCGCAAAAGTGGTGCCAAGATTCAGAGGTGATAATTTCTTATTGTTGCCCTTTTTCTTTGTTTTATCAATCCTTTTTTTAGTTAACACAATAGTAGGAGGCAAAACCGTATAGGGACTCAGCATATAAACGCTTGGTTGGGGTTCCCTCCTTGCTCGATCACATAAATTCTAAAAAATAATAATTAATAAACAATTATTAGTTAATGATGTTTAGTAATATAGAATCATACTCGTAAATAAGTTCATGATTACCGGGTCCAATATTCCAGCATCCTGACTACGAGAGGGGATATGGGGTGGCAAATTTGGAGAATAAGATGTCATCGGGTTTTGCCAATTACTTGTATCATGCTGCGACAGGATAGGGGGTTGCGAATTTGGAGTACCCAAATACGATGGATTAGGTGTTTGCCAATTTGATGGAGATAACCAATTTGACTGATTTGGTGTTTGCCAATTTGATGGCGTTGCCATATTAAAGAATGAGCTGTTGGTTGCCAACGTATGAAAAGCAGACGGAACACCCTGTGGACAACCATAAATACATAAATATAATAATTTATTACTTTCCAACAAGGAAAAACAAAATTATTATTCTGAAATCCACTAATATCGCTTACACCTAAATGTCGGCAATGATAGGTGTTGTGTTAGCTTCTGGAACCCGTCTCATATCCTCCATAAACCTAGTCATTTTTTCGTACATATCATTATTATTTTCCTTCATCTGCTGATACCCCCTTCTTTGTTCCTCAAATTCTCTGTACATTTCAGATGGAACTTCAAAATAATTGTTTCGGTTTAAGTGACGAGGTATTTGTTCGTCTTCAAACCTACGCCCGTCAAAGTATGCCCTACATGAAACCCACCATCGCGATCGAGCCTCAGTCTCATCCGGTACCAGTCTCTCAACAGGTAGTTGTCCCTTTAAAATAAAAATAAAGACATTCAATATGAATTATTTAACATAATCAAAATTAATAACATAACAAGATAAAAATCAGTACTTACATGCAACATAGGTTTAAGCATGTGTCGATAAAACTTATGCTTTGAAGACCAAGCAACTATTCGAGGATGACGACGATAACGTGTATAACATTTCATCCGTTGGACCTGCTCGAAAAGACTTCAAGATCCACGTCTAAAAAAATTTATTTCATCTAATATAAATTAAACTAATAAAATAATTGCCAAATTTATTATTAAAAACTAAAATTATGACATACCTTGAACGCCCAAGCAAATCCTTCAATCGAATAAGTTTTCGTATCAGTTTCATTTGTAGGATCACTGGCATATTTAAAGTTGCCCAAGTTTAACATTTGCATCCATTAAATGCTTGTGAAATGTTGGCCATACATACGAGCCAGGTAGTTATCCTCATCTCACACTTCATCGCTAACCTTAATATCCAATTATAGGACATGACGTCTTTCCTCGACGCTAATAACACTAACTGCAAAATGCCTACACATACATTGTCTAAAAGCCATCGGTTGTGTGTCTAATTTCTTAAACCACATCACTCACAATCAATAAATTAACATCCTTCCTTCTTATGGTCTTCAATCTAAATCTAAAGAATACACCCTACGCCTAATGGAGTGGGTTCTTTTGCTTTATTAAAATCCAGTCGAATTTTCTAACCACCAAAACTTTACCCACTTATAGGCAAAATTCTTCCCTATCAAATTGAATATGAAAATTTATCAACTATATGGTAATACCAAAGGATTATTTCATTTTCATTACTGTTAACACGACTGTTACCCAACATAAAATGTAAGAAAATACAATCTCAAGTCCAATCATCCATATCTTAACCAACCAAAACAGGTTTGCCTAATTACTCATCATGCTTAGTGCCTATTTAAAACTTCTAATCGTTTTATCAAAGTTAAACTTACTCCTTCATGTCACAAAAAAAAACGTGATTGGTACCTAAAATATTAAACATAAACATATTATTACTAGTTAATACAAACATCAATAAAAAATACAAAATTACTAACATTATTTTTTTTACCTCCGATTCGTCAAATCCATCTTGTTAAACGTAGTAACCAAAATCCAATACTTTCACCACAACAAATCGAGCAAAAACAATTACAAAAAACCCTAAAAAACACAAAACCGGCCCAACCAAATATTTCGGATATTCGTCAATGAACAAATGTTGTTGGTTTTTAATTGTAAGTTTGAATTTTACATTGAACAACAAGTATCGATTTATAAGTTCGAATTCTGAAAAATACAAGTTTTCATACGTTTGAATGACAATTCAAAACCAGGCATTAGTCATTTCGTATACCAGGCATTAGTCATTTCGTTACATGAATTGTTAAATTAAGGTGTGTTTCCCAAAAAGATTCTCGCTGCTTTTTCCATCCAAAGTGTGCAGTTTAGGTCGAGTACTCTATATTAATCTAGAAACATACTAGCATGGTACTCGTGCGTTGCAGCGGCGGGTACCCTATAATTAAAGTTTAGACGCCAACAAAACAAAAATGATCTCAGTACTCAAATTAGCCATATCAAATTAGCCATATCAAATCAAATTAAGTTAACAGCCATAAGAAAACTCAAATTGCAGATGGTTACTTTCGTAAAAATCACTTGAATGTGGAAACTGTATCTGTATTATATAAGATATAAAGTAAATTAGACATTCTTTCTTCATTTAATGTTAAAAAAAATTAAGTAATCCAAGTTATAAAGCATAATATATAATCCTTAAATGCAACCTTTCAGCACAAAAATTAAGTATTCCAAATTATAAAGCATAATGTACAACTATTAAATGCAATCTTTCACCACAAAATCAACTATCTAACAAATACAAATATTAAAACAAAATGTACAGCATTTATTCTTCAATGCATATGTTACAAGTATAAACTAATTAAATACACTAATTAATGTTACTTTAAAAACACCCCTAAAAAATACATATTATTATACACATTGTACAAACTAATAAAACATACAAAGCTTAAAACAATTTATATGCTAACAAGTTGATGATACATGTGGTTTTGAAAACTGAACAAGACCAACGTCGAAACCGCTTAAAACAGGTGAATTGGGTCGAACTGAGATCATTTTTTTATTCTTCGGTTAATCAGTTCTTTTTTGTTTTGTTGGCGTCTAAACTTTAATTACAGGGTACCCGCCGCTGCAACGCATGAGTACCATGCTAGTATGTTTCTAGATTAATATAGAGTACTCGACCTAAACCGCATAATGTACAACTCTTAAATGCAATCTTTCGTCACAAAATCAACTATCTAACAAATACAAATATTAAAGCAAAATGTACAGCATTTATTCTTCCATGCATATGTTACAAGTATAAACTAATTAAATACACTAATTAATGTTACTTTAAAAACACCCCTAAAATATAAAAAATACATGTTATTATACATATTGTACAAACTAATAAAACATACAAAGCTTAAAACAATTTATATGCTAACAAGTTGATGATACATATGGTTTTGAAAACTGAACAAGACCAACGTCGAAACCGCTAAAAACAGGTGAATTGGGTCGAACTGAGATCGTTTTTTTATTCTTCGGTTAATCAATTCCTTTTTGTTTTGTTGATGTCTAAACTTTAATTACAGGGTACCCGCCGCTGCAACGCACAAGTACCATGCTAGTATGTTTCTAGATTAATATAGAGTACTCGACCTAAACTGCACACTTTGGATGGAAAATGTTAGTTTTATGGACATAAATTAGTAGATGTGTGTTAGGATCGAACTCGAGACCTCGGGATTGCACACATTACGTATGAAGGAATTAATGAACAATAATTAATATATATAAAACGTTATATATTTAATTATTAAAACACAAAATAAATGTTTAATGGAAGTTAGTAGTTAACGAG
>BQNB010165543.1:0-14208 GCA_026074375.1 Tanacetum coccineum | reverse complement strand
ACACTTAATATGAGACGGAGGGAGTAGTAATCAATAACCCGAGACATTTATAAAAGACCTAGAGGAATATCAATCGTACCTATCACGTCCACATAGTCATTAGTGGCTTCTCCACTTTCTATAAAAAGAAAGCTGTAGGTCGTCGTCTCGTCGACTACATTATGCAATTTGCCAATTTACATGCTCCGTGTATTCCGTTTAATGTATAAATGTATAAATCTTGGTATCAATATAAAAATGTCTTTAAATCTATTAGTACGTAACATAGATAACGATACCATGGACATGGCATCAGTTGTAACTTGATATGTTGTTTAGTAAAAGTGATTTAGGGTTCGTTTGATATGACGTAAAGAAATGTCAAATGAATGGAATCGTAATGAAATAAATGATATAATGTAATAATTCATTACCCTTATTAATAATGTTTGGTTGGTATGATAGGACGGAATGTAATCGATAAGAAAAAGACTAAAATGTCCATTGTTGATAACACGTTTATTTAATGTGGTTAATTAATGGTGAAATTTTTTGTAAATCTGGTTACATTACAAGACGTAATGAAAAAAAAGAGGGGCCCCTAAGGAATGAAAATGATAGTTTTCGGTGTAATGAGTCATTACTTGTAATGAATCATTACATTGTGTAATTGTAAACAAACAATATTTTTTCATTACATCGTAATAATTGTTTTCATTTCGACTTTAATTACATCATACCAAACACTATGTTATTGTGCATTTAGTGCTCAAAATACTAGTATTTAAAAAGAGAGTAGACCAAGCATATGTAACAAAACTAATTTAACATTCCTATATTCAATTTAATGGTTGCACATTCTTGGAAAGAAAATATCATACCTTTAAAAATAATGACCATATAAAAGAATGGCGCATTTTTGCAAAGAATTGCAAATATAACAAAGGAAATTTTTTTAATTTGACTTAACTTTGTGTTACATTACTAAAACTAAAACACACTTATATGAACTACCTATATTGCCCTTTTGTAATGCAATTTACGTCAGAAATGTTGGTTCATCATGACACTTTACGCTGTTAACAATATATTTTTTTGGTAACTATGGTTTGTGACCTTTTGACCAACTAATTCACATGGTTTGAAATCACCATCACACAGACTCAAACCAGGTAAAGCCCTTCATTTTCAAGATTGTTTGCACCTGACACGAATTGAACTTGAGACCTCACACATTTTAAAGTGAGTTATTCCTCTTTCGTCTTTTTGACAAATTTTTACCTCAATTTTGAACCAAAAATTCGTGAAAGTATAGTAGTGCAAGAAAATTGATCGTTAAATTTTCTACATTTCGACATCCATTTTTTTAATTATGAAGGTTTTCGTCAAGTCCAGTAAAATCATTCTCAACATGACGGCAAGACCGTGTAATATTGCGATTGTTTACGATTCATGGCGTAATCATTCTTTTTTAAAGCGTTTGTCTTTCTGTATCTCATTTAATTTCCTATCGCATCACGTGTCATGTCGAATACAAAATTATTGCGAACCTTTTACGACATTAGTTGGTAAAAAGACGTAATAAGCTTAATTCATTCAAAATTTAGTCCTAATTTCTTTAATAGCAATTGTTTTTCTTCCTTCTTTATTTTCTCAGAGCCAATATATTCCGACCGTTTATCATTCAATCAATCCTTACAAGCGATTAGTGTTTAATTTGAACCCCCTTCGGTCATTATGTCTAAGGTTGGTAATATATTGACTGCAATTTTGTTACGATTTCAAATAAATAATCATTGAATTCCTTTTATGTTACACTAACTTAGTAAAAATTTCTAATTTTGTTGTAACCTTTATTTTTTTCCTATATGTTGCAGACTCTAGTTGTCAGTAAGGCTGGAGTATTTCCCACTAGTGTTACATATTATGGTAATGGCTATTTGAAAACTCTGATTGAAGCATTTGAAAAGCTAGGTCTCCTCGAACGGGTCAAAAATTTTGTGCAACAATTTTTCTCGATGAAAGGGTTCAAGTTCTCAGGTGTTCTGAAACATGAGTTTTTTCTCCATAAGGTATGTAATCAACCAAAACATAATATGAAGTACATTTTCTCATTGGTAACAAGTTATGTAGATTTGAGCATGACGAATTTTGCCAAATTGTTGGGCTTTGTTACTTAAACATGTTAGTCAATGTAATTTATGATTGTCAAAGTTATTAGTCAAATCATTTATGTTAGTCAAATTCATTTAATATGGATTCTAGAATACTCCATATACTCCTATATATTGTATCATTGTTATGAGAAATGCAAAACACAAATTATATCTCTAAACCCTTTCTTACATGGTATCAGAGCTTCACAGCCGATCCTCAAAACCCTAAATTATAAATTACATTGACTAACACCCGTAATTTTTTTAGGATATCCGGAAAATCACCTCGGATATCGATGCCTAGACTTAAACACGAACAAAATCATCTTATCCCGTCATGTAACATTTGATGAGACAGTTTTCCCATATGGATCTATGACTCCTCATGACTCACCCTCGTACACATTTTTGGACACTTCGCCCAACATCATACATCAACACATCATATCCAAACTCACTTCTGCATCACCACTTCCCACCACCACTATAACATCTACTGCTGCTCCACCCAGTCCACCACGAAGCCCACTCCAACCGGCTCACCAAACACATGAGTCTAGCCCACTTCCCCACTCACCAAACGTCCAGCCCACATCAAACGCATCCACTGAAACAACTATTCCTACACACAACCACAATAATCCCACCTCGACTCACCCCATGGTCACTCGCTTTCGTGTCGGTACTAATCGTCCCACTCAACGTTTTAACTTACACGTGTCCACCATATCACCTATTCCTAAGTCCTATCCAATTGCTTTTCGTGACCCAAATTGGTATCGTGCTATGCTTGATGAATATACTGCTTTAATTAAAAATAATACTTGGATTCTTGTGCCTCGGCCACCGGACGCGAACATTGTTCGTTCTATGTGGCTTTTTCGGCATAAGTATAACGCTGATGGTACCCTCAGTCGGTACAAGGCTCGTCTTGTTGCAAATGGTAGCACTCAACTTGCAGGTATTGATGTGGATGAGACATTTAGTCCGGTTGTCAAACCGGCTACTATTCGGACAGTACTCAGTCTAGCCATTTCTAGACATTGGCCGGTTCACCAGCTTGATGTCAAGAATGCCTTTTTACATGGATCGTTATCAGAGACTGTATACATGCACCAACCTCCTGGTTTCCGGGATCCGCAGCATCCAGATCATGTTTGCCTTCTCCAGCGATCTCTTTATGGGCTTAAACAGGCCCCTCGGGCCTGGTTTCAGAGATTTTCGGCTTATGCTGCTCGGGTTGGGTTTCATCATAGTCGCTGTGACTCTTCACTCTTCATCTACAGACAGGGGGCAGACACTGCTTACTTGCTTTTATATGTTGATGATATTGTTTTGACTGCATCTTCTTCTGATCTGTTACAGCAGATTATCACTTCTCTTCATGCAGAGTTCTCCATGACTGATTTGGGCTCACTTAATTATTTCTTGGGCATTTCTGTGACTCGTAATGCTTCGGGGATGTTTCTATCTCAACAAAAGTATGCGACTGAGGTTCTTGATCGGGCTGGTATGCTTAATTGTAAACCGTGTCGTACACCTGTTGACACGGACTCCAAACTTTCTGCAGATGGTGCTCCTATTTCTGACTCTACATTATATCGCAGCCTAGCTGGGGCCTTACAGTATCTCACCTTTACCCGGCCTGACATTTCATATGCTGTTCAGCAGGTCTGTCTCTTTATGCATGACCCCCGAGAGCCTCATCTCTCTGCTCTCAAGAGGATCTTACGGTATGTGCGTGGCACCTTGTCCTATGGATTACAGCTTTATTCCTCTACGACGTCATCTTTAGTGGCTTACTCAGATGCGGATTGGGCGGGTTGTCCCACTACTCGTCGATCAACCTCTGGTTATTGTGTTTTTCTTGGCAACAATCTTCTCTCCTGGTCATCGAAGCGCCAATTTACTCTCTCTCGATCTAGTGCTGAGGCTGAGTATCGGGGTGTTGCCAATGCGGTTGCTGAAACTTGCTGGTTACGTAATCTATTACGTGAACTTCATACACCTCTAGCCACTGCTACACTTGTCTATTGTGACAATGTGAGTGCCGTCTATCTCTCTTCTAATCCCGTGCAACATCAACGCACGAAGCATATCGAGATTGACATTCACTTTGTTCGGGATCTTGTTGCTACCGGTGCTATACGGGTTCTACACGTCCCGTCACGTTATCAGTATGCGGATATCTTCACCAAAGGTTTACCTACTAGTTTATTTGATGAGTTTCGTACCAGTTTGAGCGTTCGTTCACCTCCCGCTCCAACTGTGGGGGAGTGTTAGTCCATGATTAGTCAAAGTCATTTATGTATGATTAGTCAAAGTTATTTGACTGACATAAATATGTATGATTAGTCAAAGTCATTCAAAGTTATTTATGTCAGTCAAATTAATGGTCATTATGTATTGGGCTCAAGCCCGTTTTCTAGAATAGTCCGTACACTCCTATATATTGTATCAATTGTTTTGAGGAATACAAGACACAAATTATATCTCTAAACCCTTTCTTACATATATAGTAATGTTTTAATTAGTAGCAAAGTGAGTGAAATGTAAAAACAGATAGTAGCATCGGGGACGTTGTTATTTTGTTGTTGTCAAATAGTAACATTAGGGACTAATGTCACTAAGCTTTTGTCCATGGGTTAGTCAACATACAACATATTTTAAAACGTTTCAAATGGACTTTACCTCTCTTTCATATTTTTCATATCTATCTGCATTTGATAAAGAAACATATTATAAAAAATGTGGCATTTAATTGGATCTTTATCACGTTCCTATTCAATTTCTCATCATCACCATATTCTCTTCAATAAGTATTACATTATTTGGATATTTCACGTTGTTCGTAAATATATATAAATACTAGTATAAGAATATCACATGCACGACTGACCGCAAACCCTTTAATTGGCTCCGTATGTGGTAATCTGTATTGCTTAGGAAACTCATAGCGTTGAAACATCAGTTTCATTGTTTTATTTACATATATAAGCAGTTTTCATCGTTTTTTATAATACAAAATTTGTAAACTTAACAAAATAATAGCTTATTTAATCGTCTCATCACTTTGTAGTTCATACAGCAACTGCTAATCACAGCCTACTAGTACAGCTAAACGCCCTATTATCATGAAGAGAAGGTAAAGATTCCAATTCCTACAAAAAAATGTAATCAAATCATAAGTTATCATCTTATATTAGTACGCTTGCGGCTTGACGCCTTAGAAAAGCTAAATTCCTGATATTATAACCATCATTTAGTATAGAGATAATCGCCACTTCCGGATCCATTTCGTCTACATAAGAACATAATTTATGAAAAAAAAAGGACAGTCAATACATTATATAATCAACGAACAAAAGGGACTTTAGTAACTCGATCTTTGGAACCACAAGTTTGAACATCAGTATAAAAACTGTATCTTTTAATGCATGTTCGCAGATTGGTTTTATATTGTACTTATAAATACTGTGCTCAAAGGCTTCATAAACATGCAGTCTAATATTGTTCTTAGATAAAACTTGGAAGATATAATCAACAAGAAGCACGATGATCAATAAATTAATTGACTGCATCAACCTTACCAAAAAGAAAATATGCTCACAATGAACTGACAAATTAACAAAGTATTATCATTTAAATATGAATCACTTCAGTTTTATCATTCAAAATAAAGCTTTAGAAACTATCTTCAAGAGACTTACTATAATTAATTTTTTGGTACACAAACATAGATTTGCAAAGATCAACGGTACTTGAAACCCTGATCTTACAAACAATTAAACGAACCAACAATAAAAATAGTATGCACATTAATCAAACTTGCTTCTCTGACAAAAACTCACCTTTGCACATAATATGTAATATTCAGAAAAATCACTATGTGCTATTAATCAACATAGTGTTTGTGCTCCGCTATTCACTGTCGTATGACTGCTCCTAAAATTTTAGATCATATTTCTCTTTTAAGATTCAAAAACCCTATCAAAAAATGAAAACTTTATACAAATAATCACCTAAAATCTTTAAAAACAATACTGGTTTAAAAAGTCAAGAAAAAAATAATAATAATCAAATATGCACTCAAATCTTACATTCATGGTGTGAAGAGTGAAATCATTGGTGTGCGTTTGTATGTGCGTACAAATTAACATTCTTTCTCAAATTCAGATGTAAGAGGTTACATTAAAATTAATCATATAGCAAATTATAAAGTAAAAGTGTCGTACAAACCTGGCCAGCATCCATCTGAAGATTTCTTATCAAGATTGCTTCTAAATACTCTACTTTCAGATTTACTCTTCCCATCAGCCAAATCAATAAACTCGGTTTGAATTATTATTCATATAGCATTAGGTTATTAAAGCACTATATCAATGCGAAAGATAGAGCAACCATTATCTAAATAAGCTAGCTTACCTGTTAAATGTGGCCATGAGCAATCCCACGATCAACGGATGACTTATTTAGAACCGTGGCATCTTCCATATTGTATCTGCAAGATATAAGCCCAATAATTACCCATGAATCAAAGAAACCATAAAAAAAGGTTAAAGTATGTGCAAAACCCTACATATCTTAAAGAAGTAAATTAAGATTAAAACCACAGTTTGGTTTGGAGAAGAAGATAGTACGTGCTCATATTTCTTTTCTAAATAATTTCCGGTTATCAATATATTTTCCAAATTTAACTTATTTTTTTAAAGCATAAGATATTTGATTTTAATTGTATATCACAGCTTTTGGCTTATTGGTTAAGACGCTTGTTTGTGAATTAGCAGACCAGGTTCAAATCTTGCAAGGGACTTAATTTGCTAATTTTTTAAAAATCGAATTTTACAATAAAAAATTAAAAAACGAAATTTACAAAAAAATAAAAAAAGTGATGATATGACGTGGCATAAAATGGTCAAATGCTATACATAAGACTTAATTTGCTAATTTTTTAAAAAAATAAAAAAAGTGACGACCATAAAATGTTCAAAATGATGCAGAGATATATATAAACACACCCAATTCCCAATTCCCAAACACTCGTAATCAGTTTTCAATAACCGTTAATTACCTTGTATTCCACCGCGACCAGCCTCCAATTGTCGAATCCTCCGTTTGCTTCACCCCCAAACCCTAGCAATTGGCGATTTATAGACAGGTTTGTTTTACCCATTAATTTCTCATTTCATATAATATTATAACTGCTATATGGTATCATACTATGATTTGCTTAACATGTTTAATAACCTTATAAATTATGTTTTTCTATGAAAAATTTATAGTTTCCCCAATTTTAGTGAATTTTTTAGGATAAATTAAATTAGTGATTCTGTAAGATGTTCCTTTTTTCGCGCGGTTGTGTATACTGTTTGTTAATGAGAACGCGTTTTACTGTCGTCTCTTATACCTTATCTTTCAGACATTCTCTTATAGGTTTCTTATTAAATACGATGTACTTTGATTAGTAGAGGTATATATAAGGTTTTACCATTTTTCTAAGTGGTATTGTGCGTGTTTGGATCTTATTTTGGAATCCGAGGGTAAGATGAGCTAACTCGTGGGGAAGGGAAAACTCTAGTTCTAGACGGAGGAAATGAAACTGGATTACTAGAGAAAAGTGACGACTAAGAAAACAAAACACTAACAATTAAGTATGCGACTCTAGGATAATATAATAGAGAACAAGAAAAGTATTAAGAAGTTAAGTTACACGGTTAAGGTGACCGATTTAATCCACGATTGCACTGGTGATACAATACACACCATGACACGATATGTTAAACATGTAAGCCCTTTTGTACTCATTTGCGTTTTAATATTCTCTCGTTGATGCACACCTACATGATGAGATTCTAGATCCCAACCAAAGTCAACCATTAACTTCTACATCTATTGTTAGTCAACTTTTAAAGATCTAAGCCTCATTAATGAAATCCATCGAATTTGAGGTATTTGAACTCAAATTTGATTTAGCTCTTGTTTGGAAATGGAAACATGTTTTAATCATCTCACTTTCATGTGTTATCACGCGTTTGTTTCCTGTCAATGGAGTTCAAACTTAAATAGTGAATTTATAAGTAATCTTGAAAGACGTCATTTAAGAATATTTTAACTTTTTGGCCGCGAGAAAGTCTTCTTCAGGATTCATCTTCCATAAAGGCTGGCGTTCAGGTAAGCCATAGCAATAAATATTATACGTACAAACTAACACACCCAAAGTTTCAAGCACAATTATAGCATTCTAGCAGCATGTCAATGCCCCATGACATGTACACTCTGTTCCTAAGTTTTGGAAATGAAAGAAGAGAAGAGAAGAGTTAAAAATAGGCAGAAAAGAAGAGAAGAGGAATGAAATTTAATCTTTTATACCATGTTCCTGAGTTAGGAGAGAATGAAAGTGATAAGTGATGATTTTACAATTATACCCTTAATTATATATAAAAGTTATGTTTTCTAGAAGGTTATTTAAGTAATTATATTTATTAAGTGTTTCCTAATATAGCTTCTCTCCAAATCATCCCACTTTTGGGAAGAAAGTTTTGGAGAGAAATTTAGCCAAATTTACTCTCTTCTTTTCTCGTCTCTCATGAAAAAACTCTGGACACAAATTTATTTTGTTTTCTTTCCATTTCTCTCCTCTTCTTTCAAAAATAAAACTTAGGATTAACCGAAAGAGAGAACATATAGTAACTCGTACGACGTTACATGCATGTGTCATGGAATCCTTTATTTTCTGAACAAATGCAAATATGGCCCCCGTTAAAGACTTACATGTGACAACATACCTCTATCCTTTACCTGCATTTTTCTATTTGTTTTAAAGCATGCTGGACCTAGAGATCGAAGAATTCATATGGGTCCCATTATGGCGCACAAAACATGTCACCCCTTCAAATTCTGCTACACTATCCAGGTATACCAAAAAAAAATCAGGTATCGTATATTTTGGGGATAAATTACGGTGACCGGTTCGGTGCCGGGGTCCGGGTCATCTCTAGTTCGGACGACGATGCCATAGTAGGATAAAAATATCCTAATTAGCTGTCGTATGTATGGTAAATTTAGGGGAGCAAGGGTTAGGAGTTCATTCCTAAGTGACTATTTAAGGGTTGTAAATTCATTGCTAAGTGATTCATATGAAAAGCAAGAGAAATGATTGAGTGATTGTTTAGAACCAAAGATTATTCAAGACTAATGTGGACCAAGAAAACTTTGTGTGGGAATCAAAGTAAATTGAGAATATTTTACATTCAATCATTGAAATACTATCGTTGTTGGTTGGTTAATTGGTTCCCTGTTTGAAACTTGAAAGACATAACGTGTGGGGGTGGTTTCATTTGCATATTTCACTGTTAACCCAATCTGCTTTCTTCTTTCATCTTTTCTACTTAATTCCACCGTCTCATGCACTTCTAAACCGTTACATGCACAATACGAAATCTTCTCTGAGAAGCGTGTTTTGCCTATACTATTGGTGCATAAAATGTATAAAATGAACCAACCAGCAATGGACAAGCAACCATACCTCGGTAGCTGCTGAACTTTTGAAATCGACTTCAACAAATGATTTGACAACCTTGAATAAATTAAATTGCGGGTTGGTGAGGATGAAGTAGCAACAGAGAAGAGAATGATAGGAAAGAACGATTATTAGATAGTTATGCTTCTGTGGAAATAAAAAAACTCTCTTTTGCAAATGGAGAGGTGTAAATTTGTATTCCACCAGTCCTTTCTTCCTCACATCTGCCTATTCCACCATCCCAGCCATCACTTTACTCACCTCCCATGGTTGGCCCATACTTGACTAGCGCCGTGAGTTTCTCTCTTGTCATCATTTTTTATCGATACTTCTATCTTCTCTTCTGTCTGGATATAGCTGTTGTATGATAAAGAATTATTATCAAATAAGTTGGGAGCAAGGTTATTGTCTTCTCATTGTCTCCATCAGAATCTACTCTATTATCTCTTTTATTGAAAGTATGATAATATTGATTTGGGGCTTCATTGATTGCTTCTTTTGATGCTTTAGATGTCAGTTTGGTTCGAATTTAAGATTCACTTTCTTGTTTTTGTAGCTCATTTCTTTATTCGGTGAGTACACACCAAGCTTTTGTTAGAAGTCCATAGAGAACCTGATATTGGAAATGAACATGAAAATTGACAATCTTAGTTCTAGACCTCATTGAATTTTGACTAATGTTTTTTTTAGTATTTTTTATATATGTTTGCCGAGTTCAATGGGTCGTTAATCATTTAATAAAACTGTAATTATACATCAAGAAAAGTCAGTTTTGGCTTGAGAAGAAAATTAGCCATTAGAATGCTAGTAGCTAATTGTGTTGTATATTTCATTAGTTTCTTTGGTAAAGATTAGGCAAATTATGCAGTGAAACTGTGAAAATTTGAGGCTGATTTTGGTGGTTGACGATTGTCGGTGAGCCATACAGTTATCGTGCAGCTTGTTTCCGAGTTTGAATCTACTCTCAGTTTTGGTTAGAAAACTACACCAACTGATTTTTTTTTTTTTAATTTTTCGACAGTTTACCCGAGACACAAAACACATCCAGTTTTCTGCAAAACTAGAGATGGAATACTAGGAAAATAAGTTTGCAATCAAACAGCCCCTATTAGTTTTATATTATTGCTATACAATTTGTAGTTTGTAACATCAGATATGCTTCACTATTATCTAAGAATATGTGTGTAGAGTTTAAGAATAAATAAATATATCTGGCAGTAAAGCAGGAACTAAGTAGAAGTGGACTGAATTGACCCAGAAGACCTGATTAATGTAACTTACTTATACACTCAACTTGTTACCATGACCAATTCAGTGTTGCGGTTCACTAGTATAGTATTTGAATGATCTTAAACATTTTCTTATGTGATAATATTACAATTAATAATTAGTTTCCAATATGTGGTGCTTATTTGATCATTTGTGTGTTTTCGATAGCTGCTGGTGTCAACAATGGATGCTACAAATACCAACAGGGAAGAACCAAAAATTCATCTAACGGTAATGAACCTTTCCCTTTTTAAAACACGAATTTTAATAATCGTTTTAGGTGAATAATACTTCAGGGTCACATTTTATTTTGAGTTAATATTATTGTCATTTCGTTAAAGGATGATAATCATCCACTCTTCTTACTCTATGCAAAAAGTTTAGCTGCTGCTTGTTTGTCAGGCAAATACCAATGTCATGAGGAATGGCCAGGTATCTCCACCACTATTTCCATCAGTACCAGCTTTAAATGGAGCCGCATCTTATCTTGCTGAGACAACTTCATATCTGACTAGCTGCTTCCCTGTTACTTCCGGTCAGACCTCTTTCTCACACGCATGCACTTGTTGCTACTCTGTTTTTAGTTATTTGCGGATGAGATTTTTATTTTATGTGAAGATTAATTTATTTCAGCAGCTATCTTGTCATTTGTTATGTGTCACCCAACATAGTTCTCTTATTCAGTGAACTACTTGTTTGAATGGAATGGATCCAGATATTTTGTAGGGTTACTGTAAAAAAGAACGATACATATTTTCACAACATATGCAGTGAAGTCCCTTTAAGTATCTCCGTGGTTAATTCAGTTCTCAAAAGATTTTTCTTTTTTCAAAAAAGCTTTTACAGTAAGTGGTTAAGTCATCATCAAACTTTGTTAGATATTCCCTATTTTATTCAAAGTTTGAGGGACCAAGTCAGATATTCCCTATTAAACCACAAAATAAAAAAAATAAAAAATTTTGAGGAGCTAAACACATTTTGGGCTAAGGTATATATTGTATATAGGGTATTTTTGATATCACTATCATAAAGATGTTAGATATCTTATGTGCCAGATTTTCGTGGCTCCAGCATCTTAAACACGCTAATCAAGTTATATCTTTTTTTATTCTGTCTCTCTTTTAACAGATGGCACACCTATAAACTCTGAAGGGCAGGAAGTGGTGGGATTTAAAGAACTCACAGAACCTTTGTTGAGTAATAATGCACCACCTGTTCATGATGAAATAACAAGGAACTCAGTTCAAGATCGTTTCCAAAATAATAATAGTGCAATCGTACAATTTAATCAGACCAGTCAAAGTGGGATTGGGATTTCCATGTTCCAAGGGTAATTGTAACCTATGGTCTATTTTGAATAATTAAGATATATCTTTTGTGTATACAACTGACATGAAGTTATGTTTCAGCCTTGTTGAGCGGGTTAAAAGGACAGTTCATGGTTCTTCTGATGACATTGGATGGCTACAACGTGCGCCTGATATGCCTCCTATTGAAGACGGGACAGATCGGTTTAATAATATTCTTGACAATATTAGGTACAGTGGTAGCTATTTTTTAACTGCTAGTGTTTCTTATACAAAATATTGATTTTGTTGTTTTTCCCTATGCTAGGCACGGTATACACGTGCTGCCAAATTCAATGGTATATCTCTTGGTTCCAGGTAATCCACGTAATTGTAGTTGGTTCAATGATTCATGTATTTAGTACTGTCTATTTCGTATTCTTTGGATCGGTTAATCGGATTGTTTTATTATGCTGGCATGCAGGTCTTTTTAGTAACCATGGACCACTTTATTTTACTTCTACAAAGGCGACTTTCTCAAAAATGGGACTGACTTGTCATATTGCAAAGATTCATAGTGAGGTATTGCTATTATTGTGATATATTCCCAATTTATTTTCCTGTTTAATACATATCACACTCAATTCCAAACGTCCATGTGGTGGTATTGAAAATTATCATAACATCCTCATCGTAGGCATCAGTTGAAAAGAATGCCAGAGAAATAAAGGAGGTGATAGAAGAGATGTACTGGGGCTCCAAGAAGCGCATTCTGCTTTTGGGTCATAGTAAAGGAGGAGTAGATGCAGCTGCTGCTTTATCAATGTATTGGCCAGAATTGAGAGATAAAGTTGCGGGACTGGCTTTAGCACAGAGCCCATATGGTGGTAGCCCTATAGCTTCAGATATTATGAGAGAAGGGCAACTAGGAGACTATTTTAATGTTCGAAAACTTATGGAAATCTTGATCTGTAAAGTCATAAAGGTACGTCGTCTTTTCTTTTCTATTTCACTTTTGTATATGTTTTTCCTTATTTGGTGTTTTCATTAATGGCAAAGCCCAGGTAGGCTAATGGGTTTGCGTTAAAATAGGTTGCTTTTGTACAGTTCGGGTTGTATTGACCCAAACACTTTTTATCCATCAAAATTGCTAGTATTCTTCTATAAACGGCTAGAAATTGATACCATTTTTGTGATATTCTATGAGGGGCGTTTGTGTGTGCTTATTTAAGTGCTTATCTACATCTTTTAAGCAGATAAGCAATTGCTTGTTTGCTTATGTAACTCTACTAAAAAGTAAGCAGGTTAATATTGGTACTTGCTTATCTTTAAGCAGATAAACAGTCCAAAATAAGCAATCTCATTCACCTCCTATAAGCTTTATAAATTTGTTGGTTTCACCAGTCAAACCTATTATCTTCAACCCTGTATCTTATCAAATGAAGTTTCTTACTGTGTGTTCTAAGACGTTGTACTATTGTTTTAAAGGGCGATGTGCAATCACTCGAAGATTTGACTTATGAGAAGCGAAAGGACTTTTTAAAGAAACACCACTTGCCGAAGGAGCTCCCGGTCGTCTCTTTTCATACCGAAGCCAACATATCTCCAGCTGTTTTAGCAACACTTTCTCGTGTCGCGCACGCAGAGCTTCCAACATTTTCCCAATTATCTGAAAACTCTACAGCCACTGTACTCCCCGTTGTGGTTCCTCTTGGAGCCACATTGGCTGCCTGTGCTCAGCTGCTACTAACTAGATATGGTGAGAAGAGTGATGGGCTTGTAACATGTCGAGATGCGGAGGTGCCAGGCTCAGTCGTGGTCCACCCTAAGCGGAAATTGGACCATGCTTGGATGGTTTACTCTTCAACAAATGACGACCCTTTGGAGCCAGATGCTTCTCAGGTGTGCGAGGCTTTGTTAACTTTGGTAATGGAAGTTGGACTCAGGAAGAAACATTATCTTAGTGTCAAAGAGGAATGATGCCACAATATCCTATTTT
>BQNB010165542.1:0-14209 GCA_026074375.1 Tanacetum coccineum | reverse complement strand
TTTTTTTATGAACTTTTAAAAGCAAACTTACACTAGAAATTTAGCTAAGAAATTGAAAATAATGCTTAAACTATGTTAACCTACAACTAATCTATGAGCTACATGAAATTATAACCCTAAATCCTAAGTTTACTTAAGCTAGATGAAACCAAAAGGTGACAGCAGTGGTAACTTTGTTACCACTGCAAGTGCAAATGACAGAAAGCCAAAGCACAAGTGCAGGCAACTAGAGTGGTTGCTACTGCACTAAAAGCACTCAAATAGAGTGTATAAACTCTTAACAATCCAAGTCCAAATCTAGGAAAGCTTGGATCAAGCTTTTACTTACAAAGAAAAGATATACAAGTACCCTGGTGCACAGCCTAAGAGAATAAGCTCAAAAATGCTTAAAAATCTAAAGTAACTTTCAAAACCTTTTTAAAACTCATTTATTCCTGAAAACTCAGCTGTCCAAATTGAACTTCCCAAATTGCTTTGACTTTTAGTGGTCAATTAAGCTTAATCCAAACACTCCTTTAGGATATTGACAGATTCAAAATGAGCTTTAAAATGAAATCTACTTATTTAAACCTTGATACCAGACATCCATGAACTTTTAACAAACTTGACAAACATGATTTAACAGCTAAATAAGCAACAATCAAAGATCTACTCTATTTTCTACTATTTTTGGTTTTTTTATGGTTTTTAATGACAGCAAAGAAGAACTCTAGGATCTAAGATATAATAAGCAAAAACAGATTATAAAACACACTTAATAAGCTAGAATAAGGGCAAATAAGTACTAATAAGCAACTAGAAACAGCAAATAAGCAAATCTAAGCTAATAAGCACCTTAACTACTATTTATGCTAGAAATTAAAGACAAAAGGAATTTAAAAGAGAAACTTACTTGAGCTTCAGCTTAACAGAAGCTAGAATGCTCTTAGAGCTTTGCTACAAGCTCTGGCTTATTTAAAATAAGCCAGTATTAGTCCATGGAGATCCTTCCATTATTGATCTCCCTTCCAAAAGTCCAAAGCAAAGGTGATTGACAGATTTTAAGTATTTAAGTATATTAAGTCCCTTTTAAGCTCAAATCCAAGCTTATAGACTTGGATGAGCTATATTGAGCTTATGAGAGCTTATGAGTAACTTTAAGATATTAAAACTTAGGATCAAAACAGGATTAAATGAAAACTCAGCTTATATTAATGATAAAATTCAGATTACAATACTTGAGAATAACAAATTACAAGAGATTAATAACTAAAAGAAAATTACATTTTTTTTTAAAACTACATAAGCTAAATTTTTAAGCTAAAAATTACAAGGAAAAGAAGATAAATGTGTGTGAGAGGTGAGGCCTATATATAGCCTTGCTGAGAAGCTTCTAGGTCTTGATTTCTGTTAGACGCTCCTGTCAACATCATCCCTTGATCATTCTTCAATCATTGAAATCCACTTTTCCACCGTTAGATCAAAAATAGAGCTCACACGGATTGCCAACGTGGCAATCTGTTATGATGCTCTTGTGCTTTCTCTCTGAGTACTTCAAGTGCAAAATCCAAGATTACTTGTGCTTCTTTGCCTGCCAACGTGGCATTCCCTTGAGTAGACCAATTAAAGCTCATTGATTTGACTAATCTCTCCCTGCCATCTTGTATGCGATCACTTGAATTGACCTAAGCACCATTTAATTTGGATTTGCCCTCTCGTTTTACCCTGAGTTAAAATGGAGACGATGATGAATAGTGCCCACGTTTTCCCGCTTGTTTTAACTGTCACAGGGTAAATTCGGTTTAAACTTTGGAGATATTGCAAATATGGTCCCTCTCTCTGGTTTGTTAAAATCTTAGTGTAAAAACAACTTTCATAAATGGCATTTTTGGTCCCTGTGGTTTATAAAAAAGATAATGGGCTATGGATATTGGGCTTTTGGTTTTGGGCTTGGACTAGGTTTTTGGTTTAATGGTTTTCGGGTAGGGCTTTAGAGTTTTAAGGCCCATTAAGGGTTTAGGGACCAATTGTGTAACTTTTTGAAACTTAAGGGACAATTTTGAAATATTTTGGGTTTTGTCTTTTTGTGGGTTGACTCTGTTGACCATGAGTTGACTTTTCTTTGACTGAAGCTTGACCAAGGTTGACTTTGACTTCCGGCTTTTGTTCACTCTTCCGTTCTCGTGTCCGTGCTTGCCCGTTTTTGATGGTTTTCATGTGATTTTTGATATATCCGTACCTGCACACACAAAACACAAATACAAGCATATTTTTGCCATTTTTGGTCTGTTTTGGGTTTAATTGGGTTATTTTAGGTACAAACGGATATGTGTATTCTACACTTATCAAAATTCCCCAAACTAAACGATTGTGTGTCCTCACGCAATATCACATGCCTTATAACCAAATACCTCGAAACTTCCCCAAACTAAACCTTTGAAAAGTAGCAAAGATTTTTGTTGAGAGAGATAAGAGATCACAAGTTATAAAACACCCGACTTCCCATTTTCTAAGATTTTTCTCTTTTTATGATTTTTCTTGATAATTAACTACCTAACTACAACTTATTTGTGTTGACATAATGTATTGTTTTCATTACCTTATTGGTAACTTTTAGGATCATAGAACAAAAAGCACAATTAAGTGTCTAAAAGATAACTTCATCATCCCCGATTTTTCACTTTTCCCATGCTAAGCTTAAAAATAAGATCACTGCTAATTACGAACTAAGATGCTAAGACTACTTATAATTACAACTTGTGAATTCCTCTTCCCGACATAAATCATATATTTAGGTGTGTGTGTTCAAATTAATTTAAACCATTAAATCCACATATTTAGATAGTTGAAATCCGACCAAGCTTTACACATGGGCCTTTTGGGCAAATATGTTAATCACTTAGTAGAATCACAACTCAAAGCAAACAAAAACCTCCTTAGCTAAGACATCGTTGGTTCACTTGTCCCATGAATGACTTTCTTCTCTAGCAATCCCACCGTCATCGGGTAAGTGCTAAGGCTTTTGACACCCTATCCGGAGAATACTAATCGAAACGCATGAACTTCCGATGAAAAAGCTTTGTAGACTTTTGCAAACCTTAGCTCAAAAGAATACCTTGGCTTTAGAAAAAGAAACTTTTACTATTTATTTTCTAACATTGCAACATTATTATTATTATCTACATTATTAGGCTAGGAATCGGTATCACTTTTCTTTCGACGACACATTGGCCACGCCTCCGACAAGAGCTCGTGTACTTATTATGATACCAACCCTAAATATACAACCTCCAACTTTTCTTTCGATGTCACATCGGGAGCGAACCGACAAATGCCCATGTACTTTATTGCGATGGAGTTTGTATATTAATTATTAACACTAAGGATTTATAACTTGCATCCTTTTTATTCACCAACTACATTTTTATAGATTTTTTTAACTAAATAAGAAAAATTTCGTTTTAGAAAACCAAAGTATAAACTTGAACTAAAATTCTTATTTACCAATGATGTTTGACTTCATCATCGATAAAGTTTTTTCTCTGAATATGTTGATTAGACTTTTAAGAGTAAAACTCTAATTTGTAAAAATTAAAGAGAACACGTATAATTAATCATTTTAAGAAGTCCGGGGACAAAGAAAAACCATATGTTATTCTTATAAGCCTTTAAGTTATTTCCAATTAAAATTTGTTTGCATCCTAACTAGTAATCAAAACAACTATCTCTCTTTTTCTTTGCAATTTAAGTTCTCTAATTAAGAATTATGAAATTACTTAGCCTATATTAAAATCCAACTCGGCATATTTAAAATCTAATTGAGATTAGTCACGTTTTCTTTTACTAATGATTTCAAGTCATAGCATGTTTAAGTATATATGAGACAGCACAAACTATCAATCATAATTGTTAAGGAGAAATGAAGCTAGAAATCTACAGTTACGATCGGTGGTCAAAAAAAAATTACATTTTTATTCTCACAACGGAAAACCTACATTCTTGTCTAAACAATTTTTTTTTCCTACAAATAAGATCTTAAAAATTTAAAATTTTTGCTATTTTTGTGGGAAAACGGGTACGTAAGAACAAAACAATAAGCATGTAATATCAAATCTTAGATTCCTTCCCCAAATAAAACGTAACATTGTCCCTCAATGTTTAAAGTCGGGTTTCTACGAAAATCTAAGCCGTTTATGAATTATGCAAAGATAAACGTGAATCGATAAGATGAAAGGATATCGGATCTCCCCAAACTAATTTCACACAAAGGATGAGAAGCTCGAGTAGAACGGGAAACAACACCGGACACGAGAGGCTTCAGAAATTGTTGGGTCGATCCTACAAAAATCACAACAAACAAGCAACAAACATCGAGAAATCAGAAAGAGTACAAGCCTCTCTCAACACAACACATTAGTTAAGAAAATAGAAAGAAAATAGAAAGGATAAGCATGGGGTAAACTCCCACAAAGCTGCTTGTTTTTGTTCACCGAGTCGCAAGCTCGACTCGATCCCTGAATTTAGTTGTCCTTAGGGAAAGTTTGGAGATCCGGGATAACCAACGGTGGTGAACAATTAAGAATAGTTATCACTGACCGTAATATTAAGAAAAAAAATTTGAAAAGGGAAATTCATTCTGTAAAAATGCAACTTAACTCTACCATTAACCATAACAAGTCAATGGTAGAAGAAGTTACGTCTTTGAAAAAGGATTTTAAACAGAAAGAAAATAAATATCTTGAAGAATTTTTGGACATGAAAGCTTTAAAAGAAAAGGTTGAGGATAGATTATTCAAACAAGATCAGTCTCTTCAAACAGTTCACATGTTATGTAAACCAAAATCTCACTATGACAAACAGAAGAAGATAGCAATAGGCTACAAGAACCCCTTATATCTCACCCGTGCAAAGCAAGTTCAGCCTGCTCTATACAATGGACATGAAATAATCAAAACCCATCACGACCCGACCATAGTACACGACTCTGAGGATACCATAGAGATAGCTAAGACCACTAGAAAGCAAATGCATGAAAAAATGAAAGACCCAGAGTGTGTGAAAAAGAAGGTTAAGATTGCATCACATGATTACTCGAAAGAGAATTATTTAGCGACTTTCACACCACAAAAACAATTGACCCCTGAGCAGATATTTTGGTCCAAGGATCTCATCAAGATGAAAGCAGAAGCTCTCAAAGAGCAGACCACAACTTCAAGACCAATCAAAGCGTTGACGGTGTATCCTCCAAATACACCTGCAACGCTTGTCCCCATGGTGTCCCCAAAACAAAGTCAAGTGAAAATTAAACATTTTTTTCACTTACTTGACAACTTTTTGAAAATTGAAAAAAACCTGTAAAAAGAGATTAAACAACTGGGCTCATTCTGTAGGGGAAAGGGCAGTTTTTTAACACAACCAAGGAATGATATCTCACACGAAGTCATTCATTTTTTCAAAACACTTTAAAGACATTTTGAGGGTTATTCAAAAGGCTTTCACTAAAGAAATCAAAGAAAATGAAAAGTATTTTTAAAGAGTTGGAAGCTAGGTTGACCAAAACGTTGTAAATTAGGAAGAATGATGAGGATTGAGCGTAAAATCTATTTTCATTTGCAAAAGATAATTAATTGCTGTTTGTTTTGTCCATAGAGTGTTTTATCTAATGCAACAATTCTGAGATTAATGTATATAGTAGTTCACTGAAATGCATGATGCCCACACTGTTGTTCAAGACAGTTGTCTAGAACTTGAAGCAGTGCTTTCTAAAATTATGTGATAAGTTCAAAAAGATGATGTATATAGATTAGGTGAAAAAAGTATTTTCCAATCATTGTGAGTCACAACATCACATTAATAATTTACAATTAAATAGTCAAAGTATCGCAAAATCGCCTTAAAGAACGTTTTAGAAATAACACATCTCCACCCGCTCGAGATGCTCCTGATTTTGACTCGAAAAAATGAAAGCTTCCATTCAAGGAAAGGACAACGCCATCAAAAAATTAAGAATGCAAATCTCTCAATTAAAAAAGACCCTTAGTGAAGCAGACCGTACTCTTGATTTCAGGGCCTTAGATTTTCAGATCATGCAATTAACTGAAAAAGTCACAATCCTTCAAGAACAAAATGAGCTTTTTAGGGATAAGAATGCAAAAATTAAGCAGCTACAAGGAATTGTATGATTCTATTAAGATCGCGCGTGCTAACCATATCAAACAAACAACTGCCTTGTTAACTGAAAATGAGAATCTAAAAGCTCAAATACATGAAAATCTGAAATGCGTCACTATGGATTCTGTAAAACCAAGAGTTCTTGCACTTGGTAGGTATGCTATAGATGTTGAACCAATTCCCTCTCGCAATAGGAACCATAGGGAAATGCATCTAGATTATCTCAAACACCTTAAGGAAAGTGTGGAAACCCTTTGCGAGATCGTAGAGGAAGCTAAGGTTGAAAGACCATTAGATAGCTCACTTGCATTTGCTTGCCTTTACACTAAACACTCTCAGAAACTGTTAGAATATGTGATTGACACTTGTCCAAAAGACTTCAATACACGAGATAAACAGCATGCCTCTACCCCTTTAACTAGGAAAAAGCAAGTTACTTTTGAGGAACAATGTGAAATGTCAAATAATAATACACACAAACATGTAGAGAGACTGAACATTCAGAAGACTAATGTCCATGTGATTCCTTCTACAGGATTAAACAGTTGCACTAATGTTAGCGGATCAAACCCTAGGAGCAATACCAAGAAAAATAGGATCTCACCAGCTAAAAGTGACAACAAGAAGACAATAGAAGAACACCCTAGGACAAATAAATCTAGTTGAAAGAAATCAAATCGTGTTAATTCTAGTATTAGCTCTAAGCGTACTGTAATTAATTCGAATTCTCATTCTGTTTGCAAAACATGTAACAAATGCTTTATTTTAGAAAATCATGATATGTGTGTGGTTAATTATTTGAATTATGTGCATTCATCCCCCTCTATTAAGAATGTTATGAGTAAAGTTAAGAAGGTTTGGAAACCTAAGCAAGTTAAGAAAGTTTTGAAAGCAACAGGAAAACTACTTACCAATGCTGGTTATCAATGGAAGCCCACGGGAAGGAAATTCACTTTAGGAGAACAGTGTCCTTTAACTAGGCTCACTAAATCCAAAGTAGTGCCTGCACTAAGAAAATTAGTCACACATCTCAGAAACCATTAACTAGATACCAACATAGAGAACCAAACAACTACAAGGCAATTCCACTTGAATTTCCAACTCAAATCTGGAGAATGAGGCATTTAATACCTCTCGACATTCTATTGTTGCTAAATGCTAACCAACAGGAAACCCAACAAAACTTGGGACCAATTTCCAAACGTCTCCATCTTCGTCTATTTTCAAATGCAGGTCGTACATATCGTCCTTTGGTATTTGGACTCAGGCTGCTCAAAACATATAATGGGGGATCGTTCACGGCTCAGGAATTTTGTAAAAAAGTTTACCGGGATAGTTTCAGATTCAGGATTGGACACTTTGGTTTATATGGGTAATACTATTGTGGTATGGACTGGACACAATCTATTTTCTGTCGGCCATTTTTGTGAATTCATAAGCTTGAAGTTGCATTCTGGAGGCACTCATGTTTTAGTTCGCGATACTAATGGCTGTTGAAAATTAATTAAAGGGTCTCGTGGTTTAATTTGTACCTATATCGTTTGAAGAACTTGATTGAAGTCCTCCCCAATATGCTTGTTGTCCAAAGCTTAAGAACAAATCATAGGTTTGGCATCATCTGTTAAAAAACGCTTGAATTTCAATGGGTACCATCAATGACCTTGCAAGAAAGGATTTAGTAAGAGGCTTACCTAGATTAAAGTTTGAGAAAGAACATCTTTGCGTCGCATGTCAACTAGGGTAAGAGCTAAAATCACACTCCCACCCAAAACTAAAAACACTAACTTAGAAGTTCTTCATACCCTTCATATGGATTTATGTGGACCCATGCGAGTGCAAAAAATTAATGGAAAGAAATACATCTTAGTCATTTTTGATGACTATTCTAGGTTTACTTGGGTTAAGTTTTTGAGATCGAAAGATGAAACCCCAGAGTTCGTCATCAACTTTTTAAAGCAAATACAAGTCAGTCTCAACAAAACTATCAGATACATCCGTACCGATAATGGCACCGAATTTTTCAATCAAATTCTGACTAAATATTATGAAAGTGTTGGCATTTTTCACCAAAAGACAGTTCTGAGGACTCCACAGCAGAACGGCGTTGTCGAAAGACGGAACCGTACTCTTATGGAAGCTGCTAGGACAATGCTGATATTTTCCAAGGCTCCAATGTTTCTATGAGCAGAAGTTGTTGCTACTGCCTGTTACACCCAAAATCGATCCCTCATTCACACTCGTCATAACAAAACGCCATATGAGCTAGTGCATGATAAGAAGCCTGATCTTACTTTTTTCCGAGTCTTTGGTGCTCTTTGTTACCCTACAAATGACAACGAGGATCTTGGAAATTTACAACCAACAACTGATATTGGAATTTTTGTTGGTTATGCACCAAGCAGAAAGGGTTATAGAATCTACAACAAAAGAACCTAACGAATCATGGAAACTATTCACGTTCAATTCGATGAGTTGTCTAAGCCAATGGCTCCTGTGCAACTAAGTACAGGACCCACTCCTACATTTATGACGCCTGGACAAATACGTTCAGGGCTCGTACCCAATCCGGTTCCTATAGCACCTTATGTACCCCCTACAAATAAAGAACTTGAGATTTTATTCCAACCGATGTTCGATGAATATCTAGACCCTCCTCGTGTTGAAAGACCGGTTTCTCCTGCTCTAGCAGTTTCAGTTCCAGTCAATTCAGCCAGTACACCTTCATCTACTACCATTGATCAAGATGCACCTTCTCCAAGTCATTCACCGTCATCTTCGGCATTACAATCTCCAAGTTCATAACAAGGCATTGCAGCTAGATCAACTATCATTGTAGACAATCCTTCTGCTCCTATTGACAATGATCCCTTCGTAAACGTGTTTGCTCTGGAACCTAGTTCTGAAGCATCATCATCCGGGGATGTTAGTTCAGCAGAATCAACTCATGTCACTCAAACACATCATCATCTCGGGAAATGGAGCAAGGATCACCCGCTTGATAATGTTATTGGCAATCCCTCTCGACCGGTATCCACCAGAAAACAACTTGCAACCGATGCCTTGTGGTGCTTGTATAACTCTGTACTGTCAAAAGTCAAACCAAAGAACTTCAAATCTGCCATAACAAAAGATTGCTGGTTTCAAGCCATGCAAGATGAGATTCACGAATTTGATCGACTTCAAGTATGGGAATTAGTACCACGTCCAGACTGTGTCATAATTATAGCTCTCAAGTGGATTTATAAAGTTAAGCTTGATGAGTACGGTGATGTTCTAAAAAACAAGGCTAGGTTGGTAGCCAAGGGTTATCGCCAAGAGGAGGGAATTGATTTCGAGGAATCCTTTGCACCGGTTGCACGTATCAAGGCTATAAGAGTCTTCATCGCCAATGCTGCAAGTAAGAACATGACCATCTATCAAATGGATGTCAAGACAGCATTCCTTAATGGCGAGTTGAAGGAAGAAGTCTATGTTAGTCAACCATAGGGTTTCGTTGATTCAGACCATCCGATACATGTTTATCGTTTGAAGAAGGCTCTGTATGGTTTAAAACAGGCTCCTCTGGCATGGTATGACACTTTGTCACAGTTTCTTCTGGACAACAAGTTTTCCAAGGGTGCAGTTGACCCAACATTATTCACTCGGAAAACAGGCAAACATATTCTTCTTGTTCAAATATATGTAGATGATATCATATTTGCCTTGACCGACCCTAAAGCATGTGACATATTTTCCAATGATATGAGTTCTAAATTCCAAATGTCAATGATGAGACAACTGTCTTTTTTCCTAGGATTACAAGTTTCTCAAAATCTCGAAGGCATTTTTATTAATCAATCAAAATTTGCTCTCGAAATCTTAAAGAAATTTAGGATGGATTCGTGTGACCCTATTGAATAACAACATAGGTGGATAAATTAAACCTGAATAGACCCTATTAGGGATTCCAGTTGACCAGACTCGATTTTGTAGTATGGTCGGCTCCCTCATGTACCTCATAGCCAGCTAACCCGACCATTGTAATTCGCTGTAAGCATGTGATCTATGTATCACATTGCCTACCAAAAAGCACCTTGAAGCACTTAAAAACAGGTCTTACGTTATCATCAAAAAAACCATTAATTATATTGGGAACTTTGGTATCCGAAAGACACCTTCTATGGTCACTAACGTGCCTATGCAAAAGCGGACCATGCATTTTTCAAGACACACGAAGAAGTACGTCAGGAAGTGCTCCAGTTCCTTGAGATAAATTAGTCAGCTGGTCATCAAAGAAACAGAAGAGCACTGCGATCTCAGCCACAGAGGCTGAATACATTGCCATGTCTGGACGTTGTGCTCAGATACTTTGGATGAGGTCATAGCTTACAGACTACGGTTTTGCCTTTAATAAGATTCCCCTGTATTGTGATAATCGCAGTGCCATTGCTCTCTGCCGCAATAATGTCCATTCACCAGGTCCAAGCACATTGACATTCAACACCATTTCATTCGAGAGCAGGTTGAAAAGGGCGTGGTTGAATTGAACTTCGTGACAACGGATTATCAGCTTGCGGATATATTCACCTAGGCATTACCGAGAGAGCAGTTCGAATTTCTACTCCCGCGTCTTGGTATGAAGAGTATGACTCCGGAAACCCTTAAACGTCTTCAGGAAGGAGAAGAGGAGTAAAGAATGGTCTTCATATATCCTATGTATATTTGTATATAATTAAACACAAAAACAAAATACAAAAATAAAAAACCTATAAAAACCATAAAAAAAATACCAAAAATATTTTTCAAGACAAGTCTTCTGTAAATCGATAACATTTACGGACCTATAAATGCCATTCAATAATGACACAGGTCTTTAAATGAAGTTCGAGTGGAAGTTCAAACTGTTTTCAAAACATGTCTTAATGACTTGCAGTTCTTTTCGACTGCAACCCGCTTTTCAATTTGAGGAAAGCATGTCACCAAAAAGACAGCTGTTCCTAACAATGGGTAATTAATTTTTCCCGGGCATCCAAGGATCAATGTACGTTTCAGTGTGTTTTTCCTCTTTCGGAAGAGAAGTCTTCCTTTTATAACCAAATAATTTTCTTCTTAATTGATTCTTCAAAAAATCATTTGTGTTAATCACGGTGGAAAAGTGTTGTTGGAAATTCATCAAATCAGGTTTTTCAAAATAAACTTTTCAACTCAAGCAACGACTACATCTCTTTAAATAGAAAACGGGTCATTGTTTGAGGGAGAGAGTGATTTCAAGTTTATTGCATCAGACTGGTTTCTAGATCACATCATACAATTAATGGAAAAGGTTTTGTAGTAATACGGGGTTATAATTTAAGGGGGAGTTAATTATTTTTAACTCAAAGGGCCAAAATTATCATTAGTTAAAGAGTTTAGGGACTTATGTGCAATATGCTAATTGTTTTCTAGCTCTATTAAACTACAAGGACTGAATCTGCCAAACTTCAAACCTATTTCACCCTAAAAATCCTTTTAACCGAAAATTAAGTGTCCTAGAAACCTAAGGGACCAAAACTGCCAATCTCCAAACCTATAGTATAAATAGGTGGCAGTTTGATATTTTGGTCAAACATTCATTTCCTGGTCAAATATAAAAACATACACACACTCACACGTAAACCGCCACCTAGAATGAATTTCTTGTTTCTCGATTTCCTTTAGATCGTTTACTAAGGTAGCTCTTAAACTTTGTTCAATACATTTAGATGTTGCTTTAGGTGAAAGGAATCATCCCAAAATTCATTCAAATATGTATAATCTCTAGAATACAGTCCTAGGGTTTCAAAAATTTTAAATGTTGTTTGGAATTGTGAATTGATTAGAGGGATAGGTGCGGATTTAGGTGGTAAGTACTCGATCATGAGTGGATTAACAACAATCAACTACATTAGTATGTTTTGAATGATTTTGTATGAATTATTGATCGAAATAGGTATGTGTGTTTTGAGTCGTGTTTTTATTGCTGGGAATTAATCATTAGGTTAAGATAATGATGGTTTGTTGTTTATTGGAGATCCTCTTACAATACATTGCATGATTTGATGTTTTTCGCATAAGGTTTGACTTTCACAAGTCAAACAGTGGTTCAAAGTTGTTGTTGTAAGTATGAATGTTTGTGTTTACTAGTACTAAGCTGTGTTTAGGGTAACAAAGAAAGCTTGCATGCTCCCGATAAGTTTCATAAATGTTTAAGGCTTAAAAGGTTGCTCAAAGCTCAAATTAGATGATATGTTAAGACTTTGAATGATTAAAATGAATTGCTTGTAAATTAAAAGGTCTTAGGATACATTGGACTGCATTTGGAATGAAAAGATTGCAAGAAAATTAAACGTATGCTTTGTGTTCTTCGTAGAGGTTTGCCTATTAGGATTGCGTTTTAATAGTGCTTTGCACTAATAGTCTTGATAGCGGTTTGCTTTAAAATACTTTATAGCGGTTTGCTTTAAGTTGCTTGATAGCAGTTTGCTTTCATATGCCTGATAGCGGTTTGATGATAAATGAATATTTTATTATGAACATGCAAACCGCTATGAGGTAGCGGTTTGAAGAAGATTATTTTTACTATTAAAATAATCTAAACCGCTATTTCAAAATTTTCTTAACTGGTAGCGGTTTGATTAAAATGAATATAATATTCGCAACTGTTTAGTCGTGGCGGTTTGATCATTCAGCTATATAGCGGTTTGATCATTCCTTACATAGCAGTTTGATCATTCCTCTTCACATTGGTTTGATTAAATCTCCTCACAGCGGTTTGGTGCCAAGTGGGTAGCGGTTTGTGCCAGAATCTCAAAGTTTTGGCCCATTAGTCTCAATACCCACTCAAGGCCCAATCCAAAGGCACAATTACCTCGTTAACACCCATCCGGGACTTGTTAACCTGTATGTGTTCATCGGATTTCCTTGACCAGTGTCGTCTTAATCTCACCATAATCAATCGAAGCATGTCAATATTCTCATCTAACATCAAGATATATGTCATGTCTGCCTGTCTTTGTTGATATCCTGCTGATGAGAATGTTCCCGCTCCTGCTCCCACAAGATCTAATGATCAGATTCTTCCATTTGCTGCATGGGTACCATTGGAAAGAGCAACTATGTTATGGATCTTCAAAAGAAGCAAAATAATCCAATCTTTCAAATCTCTGTGGATATTCTACAAAACACTAACTTCTTCAGGGCATTCACTGCTTTTGTCTCGGTTCTAGCTATCTACATTCAACAATTTTGGAACACGCTTACATATGAGGCAAAGACAGAAGCTTTTCAGTTTTCAACTGGATGAAGCCCGATTCGTATTGGATGCTAATTTACTGAGGGATGCTTTAGAGATAACACCCATTGATCAAGCTCACCAGTTTGTGTCACCTCCTTCGAGTAATGCAATAATGGACTTTGTGAATGAGCTGGGGTATCCTGAGGTTATTCACTTTGTATCAAGAATGGTGGTGAATAACCTGTATCAGCCTTGGAGACCAATACTGTCTATGATCAACCAATGTCTCACAGGCAAGACCTCTAGACATGATAGGCCCAGATATCCAGTTCTTCAAATACTTTGGGGTATAATCACAAGTTCAAATGTTGATTTTGCTAAACTAATGTGGGAGGAATTTGTGCAAGCTATTCAGACGTTTCTTACTGACAAGGCTAATCTGGGCAGTCCTACTAAGAAGGGCAAGAAAGACAAGCCTTGTGCTATTCCGTATTGGCGGTTCACAAAGTTAATCATCTGTCACTTGGGAAGAATTCATAACATTCACCAGAGATCAACATCTCTGTTTCATCTTGTTGAAGAAGATCTCAGACTTGGTAATCTTAAATTCATTCCCAAAGGCGAAGAAGATGAAGTCTTTGGAATAACAATTCCTAACGAGCTGATCTTGAACAATATCAGGAATGCACCGTACTACAATTCTTATTTGGAAATGGTCGCAAAGCATGATCAGAAAGTTGCAGCCAAAAAGGAAGGAAGACTGCAAGTGCCAAGCAACCCAAGTCAAAGTCTACTACAGAGAAGTCAAGTAAACCAGCACCTACATAA
>BQNB010165541.1:0-14209 GCA_026074375.1 Tanacetum coccineum | reverse complement strand
AGTTTTCTTTTTAGCCCAAAAGTTATTAAAAAGTCATTTGAATCTGTTTTCTTTGTCTGCTGTCTTAATACTTTAAGTGCTTTTCATGCTTATTTCCTTTGCTTATTTTGAGTCATATGTGCTTATTTGGTTAGCTTAAAGTCTGTTTTAGCATATTTGCTTTTCTTAGTTGCTTGTTTAATCTAGAATCCCAAATAGTTTAGCTTAAAATATCAAAGACTTAAAATGAAAATCTGTCATTTTTGTTAAGCTTTTTCTTAGCTTATTTTTAAGTTTTAGTAAAAAGTTTATTTATTAAAGTTTCTTAGTTTTGCTTGTTTTATAGCTTTTTCAAAAAGAAAATAAATTAAAAAATGTTTACACAAAAAAAGTAAGTTCCAGGACTCGAACCTGTGACCTCACCCTCAACACACCAACACCTTTACCATCTGCGCCCTTGGGTCTTTTCTGTTTAAGATTAGAACCATTATCCTTTTATGCTTTGTTTCCAGAATTGCTTATTTAGCTTATTAGCTTATTTACAGCTTATTCAGTTTAGCTTATTTTCCAGTTTTATTTTTCTTGCCTTAGTAATAGTTTAAAGTATTTTTAGTAATTTTTTCAGATTTATATAAATTAGTTTAATATTTTTTATAATATTTTTAGATTAAATTAGTTTTTAATTCATAAAAAATAAAATAAAAGTCAAAAAAATATAATTCTTTTTTCTAAAATTATTTTTAATCATTTAGGACTTTTTAGATTTGAAATTTGCATTTTTAGGGTTAAATTTTGATAATTTAGGTTTTTAGTCGCGTTTTTGAATTCCCGTTATCATTTTAATGCTTAATGTTTTAATTGTGCCTTTTAGATTAGCGCGCCTTAAATTTACTTTCCATTTGCGTTATTAGAATTAGAAACCAAATACAAATCTTTTATGATAATCAAGCTCGATTCCCGACATAAACGTGAATTTCCATCCACCTCTCACCGAGGAGAACGATACCCGTGTTGATTACTTATTATTATTTCCTAAGGATAATTTGTATGATACTTTGCTTAAGTATATGTATTATATTTATATTATATATATATTTGAGGGTTATTTGTTTGATACGTATTTAACAACAAGATGGCGCCGTTGCCGGGGAGGTGTGTATCGAATATCGCGTTGAAGTTTGAAGATTAGTGTTTTGAAGACCCTTCCTCGTGAAGTTATCATTTTCTTTTATATAAAAATAAAAAAATAAAAAAATATTTTATTTTTCTAGATTTATTTTCGTAGATTTATTAGAAAAACCAAAAATACTTTTCCTAAAGTATTTAAAAAACCAAAAAAATTTAAAAAAAACAATAAAAACAACCGTTGTGTCACTTGTGAAATCGGCTCACTTTTAGATTACAAACAGATAAGAGAGGTTTAAGTAGGGTTGATCCTACGAACTTCGACCCAAAAGGAGAAGGTTTTTTAAAATGCTTCGTGCTTACCACACCCGTCCTCCGCTTGCTTAGTGCGTTTCTGAAAGAGCTACCGAACACTTGTTTGATTTTCATTTTAACAAAAAAATTTTCTTTTTATCTATTCTTATTTATAGTAACATTAGCCGCACCCCTCTTCATCGAATTAAATGGTGTTGGGGGGGGGGGGGGGGGGGGGGGGGAATTGTCGAATCTTCTACGACTCCGAAACGTCATAATCGTAGACGTTCCAAGCAAAGAGTCGAACCGTTTTCTCTTGAAGAGACTTTCGTAGTTACGATGGCCGATCAACGTACTATGGCGGAATTACTCCAAGCACCCACCGAGGGTTACACGGAGATTTCTTATCGTTTATTCCCGCTATTCTCGCAGAGATTTTTGAGCTTAAACATGGTCTTCTAAATCTTGTAACTTCAAAACAATTTTACGGATTTAAGAAAGAATATCCTCATGCTCACATTCGTTGGCTTAACAAGATTACTTACACGATTAAGTATAAAGATGTGCCTAATTCGTCGATTAAGCTTATGTTTTTTCCACTTTCTATCTAGGGGCAGCCCGGATTTGGCTCGAAAAAGAACCCCCTCATTCTATTCTTACTTGGGAAGACCTTGTTTCCAAGTTTATTAACCAATTCTTTCATCCTTCCAAAATTACAAATCTCCTAAATGAAATCACAAATTTTCAACAAAAGTTTGAGGAAACATTTAGTGAGGCATGAGACCGTTCCAAGGATCTCCTTCGTGCATGCCCACATCACATTTTTACGAAATTACATCAACTTGATACTTTATACAATGCTTTAAACCCAACTAATCAAGATTCTTTGAATGCCGCCATCGGTGGTAATCTTTTGACTAAAACTCCTCGAGATGCTTTGAAAATTATTGAAAATAATTCGAAAGTTCGCAATTCACGAAACAAACCGGTTGTTTCCAAAGTGAGTGAAAATACTTCTTCTTCTACCACGGCATGTCCATCGGATATGGCCGCTCTTGCTGATGCCGTTAATGCTATGCTTCCTCATGTTAAGACCTCATCTCCAAAGACCGTTAAAGCAACTTCTGAAAGTTGTTTGACTTGTGGGGGACCGCATCCCTACTATGAGTGTCTTGCTGCCGATGGCAACACTTTCAATGCTTCTGCAGCCGCAACAACACTATAAGTCAAATCATGGATATCGTCCTCATGGAACCCGAATTATCGTTCTAGCAATCCAATGGGACCACTTGGTTTTCCTCCAGTGCAGAATAATTAAAACCGTTTCAATCAAAATCATGGTTACAATCAGAACCGAGGAAATAATTTCAATCAAGGTAACCATAATTATCAAGCTCTGCCTCAAGTTGGACCTTCAAACGATCTCTCGAACTACATTAAGACAAAGGACGTTAATATGAGAGTAATGCAAAATCAAATAAGCAATATGAGGACGGAATTAAAGAAAGAGATGGATACTACGATGAGTAGGCAGAACAATGCGTTTAAGAATGAGTTAAGGAATGAGTTAACGAATGATATTAAGAACATGATGAGTAGTTTTTTCCAAATGAATACCGCGTCTTCTTCGGGTTCAGGATCACTTCCTAGAAACATACACGTTGCCTATCCCATAGGTAACTTGAAACAATCTACACTCCGAAGAGTATTTCTTATGATGGACCTCCAATTCCACCTCTTCCTAAGGTGGTGGAACGGGAACCTGAGGTAACAAAGGATACGGTGCAACCGAGTACCGAAAACATCCAACCTACGGTAGTCCAAACTCAAGCTCCAATTGATGAGCCCGTTGTTGATCCTAAATCGTTTATACCTTATCCTTCAAGAGCCAACAAACAGAAGCTCTGTGAAAAAGATGATAATCTAGCTTTAAAATTTGTTAAAATATTTCGGGAATTACATTTCGAGCTCAGTTTCGCGGATGCTCTTCTACATATGCCAAAATTTTATTTAGTGTTTAAAGTCTTCTTAATAACAAAGAAAAATTGTTTGACTTAGCTAAAACACCGGTGAATGAGAATTGTTCGGCGGTTATCCGAAAAAAGTTACCCGAAAAACTTGGAGACCCCGACAAGTTTCTTATTCCATGTGATTTTCTGAAGATAGTTGAATGCTTAGCCTTGGCCAATCTTGGTGCAAGCATCAACTTGATGCCTCTTTCCATATGGAAGAAGCTCTCACACCTCGAACTTACTCCTACTCGAATGATTCTAGAACTTGCAGACCGCTCGACTACTAGTCCATCCGGTATTGCCGAAGATGTCTTTGTAAAAGTAGGAAAGTTCCATTTTTTGGCCGACTTCGTAGTCGTTGATTATGTTGTTGATCCTCGGGTTCCCTTAATTCTCGGGAGACCCTTTATGAGGACGGTGCGTGCTTTGATTAATGTTTACGGTGAAGAATTAAATCTCCGAGTTAATGATGAAGCACATAACCTTAAAGTTGGTTACTCTTCGAGATACTCCTACTTATGATGCTGATCGAATATCGATATCGCTGTCATCGAACGTTTCATGTGAGTGTGTATCTCAAGAAGTGATCGGAATTTTCTTATAGTTTCGAGTGCAATCCACTCCGCTTATTAGATCCTATCCTTTCTACTTTCTTTCCCTCTCTCACTCCTTTTGAGGGAGGTGACTTCATTTTTGAAGAAATCGAAGCTTGTCTTACAAATGATTCAATTCCACCGGGAATTGATGATGCCGACTTTGATCCGGAAGGAGACCTTCTTCTACTCGAGAAGTTATTACCATCATCTCCTCTCCCTCCGAAAGAACTTCATTTTGAGGAATTTAAAATGATTAAATCTTCTATTGATGATCCTCTGGAGCTTGAGCTCAAGGATTTACCGTCTCATCTTGAATACGCATTTTTACAAGGAACCAATAAATTACCCGTCATAATTTCTAAAGAGTTAAAAGATGAAGAAAAGGCCGCCCTTTTAAAGGTTCTTAAATCACACAAATGGGCCATCGCATGGAAAATCTTTGACATTAATTCAAACTGGCGATTCAACATCAAAGAAGGGTAAATTTAAAAATTCATGAGGTTATCAAAAAGAAAGTTATCAAACTCTTTGATGCCGGATTGATTTACTCTATCTCCGATAGTCCGTGGGGTGAGTTCATGTACATTGTATGCTAAGAAGTGTGTGCCATGACCGTAGTTTGAAACGAAGAGAATGAAATAGATACCAAACAAGGTTATATACGGGATGACGTTTTAGTATAGATTAAGAAAGCTTTAATTGATGCACTCGTAAAGAGGACCATATCCCATTACCTTTCATGACCAAATGCCTTGAACGTTATCAGGAAACAATAAAATTGCATTTAGATGGATTTTTTCAGATATTTACAAATTACAATTGAACCTGCAAGACCAAGAGAAGACCACTTTTCACATGAACCTTAATGGACGTTTGCCTACCTAACCCGACGTATGCCCTTTGTTTTATGTAATGCTCCCGGCACGTTCCAAAGGTGCATGATGGCCATTTTCCACGACATGATCGAGGAAAAAATAGAGGTCTTTATGGATGATTTCTTGGTCTTCGGGGATTCTTTCTCGTCATGCCTCTCCCATTTAGACAAAATGCTTAAACGGTGCGAAGACACTAATTTAGTTCTAAATTGGGAGAAATGCCATTTTATGGTAAAAGAAAGCATTGTTCTAGGACATAAGATTTCAATGTCCGGGATTGAAGTCGACAAAGCTAAAGTTGATGTTATAGCTAAACTCCCCATCCCGAGCTTCGGGTCAAAGTCGTTCAAAGTTTCCTAGGTCACGCCGGGTTCTATCGTCGATTTATTTAAGATTTTTCTAAAATCGCCCGGCCGATGACCCATCTTCTTGAAAAAGAAACTCCGTTTATTTTCTCAAAAGAATGTATTGAAGTGTTTAATATACTTAAGAAAAAGTTAACCGAAGCCCCGATTTAAGTTGCCCATGATTGGGACCTACCATTTGAAATTATGTGCGACGCTAGTGATTACGCGGTAGGTGCAGTCTTGGGGCAACGTAAAACCAAACATTTTCAGCCTTAACACTATGCAAGTAAGACCATGATGGATGCTCAAGCACATTACACTACTATGGAAAAAGGAGTTATTAGCCATGGTGTATGCTTTCGAGAAATTATGGCCTTACTTAGTCTTATCAAAGACCATAGTGTATACGGACCACTCGGCCCTTAAAGTATCTTCTTGCTAAGCAAGATGCTAAGCCGAGATTGCTCCGGTGGATTCTTCTACTCTAAGAATTTGACATCATTATTCGTGATAAAAAAGGAGCGGAGAATCTCGCGGCTGACCATTTATCAAGATTAGAAAATCCTCATCAAGGTGATCTCGAGAATAAGGAAATTAATGAAACATTTCCTCTCGAGACCCTTGAAATGATATCTTTTCATAGTGATTCTAGTACCCATGGTTTGCCGACATTGCAAATTACCATGCGGGGAAATTCATTGTGAAAGGGATGTCGTCCCAACAAAAGAAAAAGTTCTTTAAGGATGTTAGGCATTATTTTTGGGACGACTCCTACTTGTATAGGATTGGTGCGGATCAAGTGATTAGAACGATTGTGTTATACGGCCAATAAGCCAATGAAATACTCAATGGCTTCCAAAATGGACCCACCGGACATCATGGTGCGAATTACACCGCTAAAAAAGTCTTTGATTCTGGTTTCTATTGGCCAACAATTTACCGCAATGCCCACGACATGGTTAAGTCATGTGACTCATGTCAACGTCAAGGAAAAATCTCGCAAAAAGACAAAATTCCTTAAAATGCAATTCAAGTATGTGAGATCTTTGACGTGTGGGGCATCGATTTTATGGGCCCGTTCCCGTCTTCTCAAGGGAACAAATACATTCTCGTAGCCGTTGATTATTTGTCTAAATGGGTTGAAACAAAAGCACTCCACACTAATGATGCTCGAGTTCTCGTTAAAATTTTAAAATCTCTCTTCGCCCGATTTGGAACTCCTCGTGCTATAATTAGTGATCGCGGTACCCATTTTTGCAATGACCAATTCGCGAAGGTCATGCTTAAGTATGGAGTTACCCACCGTCTTTCTACCGCGTATCATTCCACTAAACGAGTGGATAAGTGGAATGTTTTAAATCGTGGTTTGAAAACGAAAATGGAATCTTCTTCCCCCGGAGGTGGGACATGTGCGGTATTTTCCAAATTTGGATTTTGCACTTTTTCCGTTGACGTCTCCGGGTTTTGTTCGGGTTCTTTTTGGGGAATTGAAATAACGGGTGTAGGAACAAGAGGAGTCGAAGGTTCCTCCAAAGTCTTACCGCTCCTTGTGGTGATAGCATTAATTTGCTGACGAGGGTTAGTTACGGTTTGACTTGGAAGAGTTCCTGAATTCGAGGTAGAAGCTGAATTTTTGAAATTATTACAAAGACTTGTCAACAAACTCGTAACATTAGCCATTTGATTCTGCAAATTTTGACCTTGATTTTGAACATTCTTCAACACCGCATCGTTTGCCTTGACGTAGTTTTCAAAATCCGTTTTTGAAACACCTTGGATTTGGGGCGTAGGAGCCTGATATGGTGGAACTTGGTAAACCGGTGGTTGATTGGTTGGTGGTTGAAAAACTTGACCTTGATGGTTTTGATGGTTTTGGTTAAAATTGTTTCCACGGTTTTGATTTGAATTGAAATTGTTTCCTTGATAACGGTTTTGGTTGTTTTGGACATTCGGTTGATTGAAACCCGGTGGTTTCATTTGACTTGCCAAATTGGAAGGTTGGTTTCTTTGGAGAAAATTACCAACGGCTGCGGTTTGTTGAAATTGTTGGATGTTGTCATGAAAAACGGGAAAATCGTTTCCACCTCGAGTTAACGGACAATGGTTAAAATTGTGATTCGATCCACAAGTAACACATACTTCCTCAACCGCTTTGACGGGTGCGGGTGTAACACTAAGCTTTCATTTGATCATCAGTGGTTCATCTTGATGTCTTTATCCTCGAGAGAAGCGGCTATTTGTTGCATATCGAAAGAATTATTGGAAGATGAAGAATTAGAAAGAGGAGCATCCGTACTCACTCTTGAATCATTAGCACGACTTCTTGAGTAACGAACTTTTGACTTGCTTTCAATAATTGCTAAACCTTCTTGAGGCATTTTGTCCAAGAAATTCCTCCTGCTGCAGAAATTAAGCATCTTGATCGTTTTGAATTCAAAGAATTGTAAATAGTAACGAGTTGGTGAGTTCCGATAAGCCATGGTCGAGGACATTGACGACGGAGTCTTTAAACGTTTCTCCATGCTTCATAAAGGTTCGTTGGGTTTTTGTAAATAAAGTAATGGATCTCATTCCGATAGTAAGTGGTTTTGAAAGGTGGAAAGTATTGGTTTATGAATTTTGAAACAAAGGTGTTCCCAAGGGAGAATTTGAATTTGGTGGTTCTTTGTCTAACCAATCGCGGGCTTCTCCGTTAGAGAAAAAGGGAAAAGCAATAGCTTAACGAAGTGTTCGGAAACTTCTGGATGTCTAAACGTTGTTTTTTTTTTTTTTTGTTTTTTTTTTTTTTTAAGTGAACTATTAAAAATATCGAAGGTGATTGTGGGGAATCTTGTCTACCCGTAAATTTATTGCTTTGCACAAGATGGATTTAACGTTGCTTAAGCTCGAAATTGTTGGCATTGATCGGTGGGAACAACTATAGCATTTCGTAACCTTAATAGGTGCTTGTAACCATATGCGCCATCGTTCGATTGTCGCCATTGGAACCACGTTTTGTTACAATTGGTTCAAACGAACGAGTTTGTTGTTGACCGACGTTACGAGATGCCGAACGAGTGCGATAAAAAGGACAAATTAACAAATTAAAAGCAAAACTTTACCTAATTTTTTTTTTTGTTTTTTTTTTTTTTTTTGTTTTTTTTGGTTAACAATGAATTTTAACGGTTACACGAAAGGAAGACCTTAAACCAAATAATCAACTTCTCACGGTAGTCTTTGAAAATTTCTTTTCAAGGTGAGCCGTACTAAACATAGAATACGTCGTAGAGACACAAAAGGGCAAGTGTTAAATCTTTTGATTACGATTTGGAACAATTGCAAGTTCTCGGAATAGAATATGATCATTATCTCTAATGGAAATATATTGTTGGTGTTCGATTCCAAACTTGGTGAATTTTTATTTTCTGGAATTAAGACCAATTTGTTTTATATTTTTGATTTTTTTTTTTTTTTTTTTTATCTTTTACTTATACTAAGAAAAGATAATATTTTTTACATTTTATAGTTTATTTATTTTTTTTTTGGATTTTTGGTTTTAGGACAAAATTTAACTTTCGAGGGACGAAAGACTTCAAACCAAATCGACAACCACAAAACGAAGGAATCGCTTAACATTCCCGGCTGCGGCGCAAACTGATTGCGTAGTTTTACCCGTAAAAATATAAATAATATAATAATTATCCCGAGAGTAATTAAGAAGTTCTCACAGTTTCCCTTGATTAAAATTCACTCTCAAAAAATATATATAATATGAATATAAAATACGTATATTAACCGGGTAAGTATGATCACCGGGTCGATTCCCATGGACTAGTGCATTGGAAACACGTTAGGTTTGGATCCTTGATTTGAAATAAAGCAAAGAAAATTTTGAATTTATACTACTACTAAAAATTAAGGCACAATTAAACAACTAATTAACTAATTATGAAAGTATATAAATGCGATATTTATGAAACAAAAACAATTTAAATCTTAAAAAGATGTAAAACTAGATTCTAACACTACTTTATGCTTAAGAAAATTTTAGGAAAAGAAAATATTTTTTAAGGGCTTTCGATTTTTATGAACTTAAATTCTATTTTAACTAAATTATATTCTAAAATAGAATTAAATTGATAAAAAAATAGAAAAATATTTTTAAATAAATTAACTTATATTACTTAAAACGATGAGAAAAAATTTTGTTTATTACTAATTTTTTCTATGTTAAAAGATTAAAATTTAGAAGTTACAGTGAAAATTAAACTAAGGTTGAAAATTAATTTTTAAAAATATAAAACTTAAACTAAAAATTCTATAAAAATACTTTTTATAAAGAGAAAAAAAATGCAGAAAATTAATTTTATTAAAAGCCCTAATTTTAAACTATTTATTAAAAACTAATTTAATTAATTAAACTAAAAAAAACTAATTTTATTATTTAATTAAACTATTTTATAAAACTTAAACTAAATCCAAACAAACACATGGGGTGAAAGTGACATGAAACAAAGCTGAGGGGTAGGCGGGGTAAATTTAAAGTTTTATAAAAAAAACACAAAGTTTGATCAATTGACAGAAGCAGTCCCTTAACCTAGGGACTTAACAGACTAAACTATTAAACTAACGAAGGACTAACTATGTAATTAACTAAGGACTAATTATGCAATTAACAAGGACTAACTGTGTAACTTTAAACTTAACAGAAACTATAAAAATTGCAAGACAGGCCCCTGAAACATCTAACTTTTAACAAACAGCATCCTTTTTTATAATAAACAGCTTATTATCAACAGAATTTAAAAAGCTAAAACTATTTGAAACTCAACTCTTACTTATTTAAAATAAGCTAAATAAGCTTTTCAGCTTATAAGCTCTAGCAACTCAATAATCTACCTCTTAAACTAAATAAGCAAAGCAAATTTTAAGCTCTTGACAGAAACTATTAGCAAATCCCACACAGCTTATTTACCCTCTTATGAAACAAATAAATCACAAAGTTATGAAGAAAACAGAATAAGAACAAATGCAAAACAAGAATAAGGTGTACCTTGGCTTTCCAGCATGAACAGGAAAGAAATAAGCTGTGTGGGCTTATGGCTTAATTCCAAATAACAGCTTATATTCAAAAATCACAACCTATCTAATCCTATAAGTGACATCAGCTTAAAAAACCCATTGAAACACTCAGCCGCATCCAATCAAGTGTGTCAATGTCTTGATCAACTGACAGCACTAACAAACACAAACACCAATTTTTCAAAGAATTTAAATGAAGACACGAATTAATATAAAATAATACTTTTATTAAATCTGAAATAAAGTTTATTACAATACGAAATGAAATAACACGAAATTGAAATTACATAAAAAAAACTACTAACAACTTTAAACTAAAAATTAACACTCAAATCTTCACTCATGTGGAATGATGGGGGTTTTTATACCGAAGTTGATTCTTCCATCTTCTAGTTCCTTTTTATTCATTCGCCTTCAATCTTTTCTCTTTCCTTGATCTTGTATCTCAATCGTGAGATTAAAAATGTGTAAACCCGGATCGTTGACGTGGCATAGAGTGTGTTAGTTATGTGAGTGTAAACAATCACACACGTCACATCACCCAATGAGATCGTTAGATTATGCCAGGGTGGATTGGGTTAGGGTATGGGTTGGGGATTATTTTAATAGTTGATGGATGGGTTAAGGAGTGTGAGGGGGTATTAACCCTCATGTAATTTGGGTTGTGGGTGAATGTAAGGAAATTAGGGTCTTGGTGTGTTCGTGTGTGTTCATCTGTGTGTGTGGTGAGTGTGATGAATTTGGGAAAAGTGACTTGACGTAGTGTAGAAGTTAAGTTAAAACGGGTTGGCTCGGGTTAAGGTGTGTAGGAAGGAGGCGAGGTGGGGCATGTCTTTGGTTTTTTATGCGTGATCGTAGTGTGGCAATGTTTCTAGTCATAGTCTCTTATCATTACCACGCCTTTGGCATTATTGGTCCACAATTAACCGAACAGCTGTAAGCTTTACGCCTTTGTGCGGGCTGCGTTCTTGAATGTTTAACTATTATACTTCTTTACTTTATGTGAATTTGATCACACTGTCGACATCAACCCTCGCCCCACCCCCCTTATCCTCCCCCTCCCCCTCCTCAACACCCCCAAACCAAACCCCCCACCCCACCCTCGCCCCGACCGCCAGGTCCCACACCCCGCCCCCCCCCTTTATAGGGTGCGGGAGTGTAAATTGTGGCGGGTTTAATTGTATCGGGCGTTGTTTAGGGTTTTTGTGGTCCTGACTTTTCGGTTAGTTTTTTTCGGGGGTGGGTTTTTTCTGCTTTTTACTTTTCGTTTTTCTTTCTATGATTTTTTATTTTTCTGTTTTTTTTTTCAATGTCATTCGGGTTTTTTTTTTTTATCGGCGTTAATTTGGGTAATCGGGTTGGGGGTTTTGTTATGATTGGTTGAGAGGGTGGAAAGTGGGTCGTTTGACCCGTCATTGACCCGCGCTTTTTTGTTATCTTTGGGGAAATTGCAATCTCGGCCCTTGTGTTTGGGCAAGGACCAATTTCACGATATAAATAACTTCCATAGAATTGCAAAGTCAACCCTGAATTTATAAGACAAAGGTATTGGGTTTTGGTTTGTTTGATGTGGTTTTATTTTCAACATTCTTTTAGCTGCAGTTGACTGTAGAAGGCTGAGGCAGTTATTTCTCTGGCTTTGGCTTTTGATTTCTTAGTTCATTGATCATCATCCGTTCTCGTGTTCGTTTAGGACTGATTTGTTGTGATTATCTGACATATCCATACCTGCAAATAATTCAGTTACAAGCACATTTTTGCATTTTTGATCCGTTTTTGGGTTTATTTGGGTTACTTTAGGATAAATAGGATATGTGTTTTCTAACTGATCACTTTTTCATAAGACCCTTACTCCATTTAATTGTTATATGCATTCTCAGATTTTGCTTATTTGCTTATTTGTTTTTTTAACAGCTTATTCGGTTTAGCTTATTTTCCCGTTTTTATTTTTCTTAAGTTTTAAATAGTTAAAAGCATCTTTCCTAAAATTTTCAGATTTTTATAAATTAGTTTAATATTTTTAATAATATTTTTAGATTAAATTAGTTTTAAATTCATAATAAATAAAAATATAAAGTCTAAAATTATAATGTCTGTTTTCAAATTTTTTTTTATATTTTAGGACTTTAGATTGAAAATTACATTTTTAGGTAAAGTAAATTTGATTAATTTAAGTTTTAGTCGTCTTTTTAAAATTCCATTTTTAATGCTTAATGTTTTAATTGTGCCTTTTTAGATTATTTTTTTGAACAGGAATATTTATTAAACCATTAGCAAGAAGCTAGAAATTACAATGCGATCAATGGGTAGGGTCAAACAACTTTGTTTTGTTTGTTGCATTTATTCTTGGAACCAAGATCTATAGAGATAGATCAAAGTGATTAATTGGACCAGGTCAAAGTGCTTACATGGATAAAACATAGAAAAGATTTAGGATAGATACTTCCAAACGTGGTTATATCCCTATACAAGAAAGACTTGACTTAAAAAAATACAAAGTGCTTCAATACTTGAATAGGTAAAGCGTATGCAAAATGTTCCCTATGCTTCAGCAGTAGGATCCATTATGTATGCGATAAGATGCACTAGACCTGATGTTACGTTCGCGCAAAACCTAACAAGCTGTTTTTCAACAAAATCTAGGAGAACCACACTGGATTTTTGTGAAAACCATTCTTAAGTATTTAAGAAATATTGAAGATATGTTCTTGGTTTATGGTGGAAATCGTGAAGCTGAACTTCGAGTTGATTGCTATTGCGATGCTGGATTTACGACTGATAGAGATGATATTAAATCTCAGACAGGATATGTCTTCGTTTTGAACGGAGGCGCGGTGGACTGGAAAAGCTCCAAGCAAAGTACCACTGCAATGTCTGCTACAGAAGTTGAATACATAGCTGCTACAGAAGCAACAATGGAAGCTGTTTGGATTAGGAAGTTTATTTTAGGGCTTGGTATTGTACCAACAATAAACGAACCTATTAAGATGTTTTGCGATAATTCAACCGCACTTTTTTTTACCAACGAACCGGGGGTTCAGAAGGGCGCCAGACACTACCATAGAAGATATCATTATGTTCGCGAGTGTATTAAACTTGGCGAAATTAATCTTCTTAAAGTTCACACAGATGACAATCTAGCAGATCCTTTTATAAAGGCTTTATCGAAAGGAAAGCTTATTGAAACATGCTAGGAGCATGGGACATCGTTTAGCTAGCAGTTTCATGTAGATCTGTGTTTAGTATTTGGATAATGAATGTTAAGACAATTTTATTAATGATAACGATACGTGGTATGAAGTTATATTTAATATAAATTGTGTTCTATATTTGCATGTTTAATCTATGAATAATATTTATTATTCTAAATTAGTCCATTGTCAATTAACAATATGGGAATATTGTTAAATTAAGACAAATCTGAGTGATTGGTGATATCTTGTATATTAAAGGTTGTGTCCGCCAAACTCACATGATATTCATAAGATGAATATTGGACTTCCCCAACTAACAAGATTATCACTTTATGGATCGGCGTCATTAAGTGAATATTGTAAGTGATTTTGTTTACTAAATCCTTAGACTTGAGATATAAGTAGGTCTTGCATGTGTAGATTGTTCTTCTTGATTTAGTTCTGGTTATCCTGAATAAGGTAGCTAATAAGGACTATTTTAGAAGTAATTATGAAGCATGTGACATGACACTTGTAGTCAATAAAGAATTTGTTCCGTTAATAGTTGAAGAATGATGCCACTGGGCCCCTCATAGGGTTAATCAGATGTAAGTGTGGTCGCACCCAAAAACTCATGTGGATATGTCTCAATGATTTTTGGTAATCTTGATTAATCATATATACGAAAAACAGAATCGTTAAATAATGGAATGACTTTGATTCATATCCATTTTTAACACGGTATCT